>FLMG01001891.1:0-28200 GCA_900088475.1 Hyphochytrium catenoides
GATCACCGTGAGAAAGAAGAACCCCACGACAAAGGCCAAAGCCTTGGCGTACTGCCGCGTGGCGCTGAAGTGATAGCCATAGAGGATGATAGGTGGGAGAGACTGGAAGATGTAGAAGTAGAGATCAAACTGCCGAAGAAGAAGACGGAAAATGCCTACGTTGATCTCTGGAATGACAGAGTTGACGTAGATCAGAATAAAAGTCGCTGCTAGGTAGCCCATGATGCGACCTGTCACGTCTCCTGGAGCGCTTCTATCCTCGACCAGGAAGTAGAAGCAAGTGAAGCCAAGAACTTGAGTCAGCGTGGCCCAAAAGAAAAGGTAGCATTTTGAGCGTCGGACGCGGTAGTAGATCCGTTTGAAGAACGGGGGGAACAGCACTGCAGCCAGCATATCGTGAGAGCTCATCATCTCCTGCGCATAATAGTTAGGCGCAGGACGTACCACCCAATACCGCTGCTGATAGGAGATGGCAGAAAAGAAGGAGGATGTTCGAGGGCGCCGAGCGCTAGTGGTCGTAGAGCGAGGTGAGGAGGGCGTCTCTGGTGAAGAAGAATGTTGTTCACTGACAAGTGCAGTGGCCTTCGCAAGCTTGGTCATTGTGCGAAAGCGGATGTAGGCTTTCGCTTTGGAGTTTCTCGATCTTCAGGATATCATGTATGGATGAGCAGAGAGGAGTCTTTGCTCTTCTCCCTGAGCTCTTACATGCTGCTCAACGCCGCTCTCTCTGTCTTTCACGCCTCCCTCCTCCCAAGGCCACTCTTTTTCCCTCGACAACCACTGCGGCTGAAAGGTGTGGAGAGCTCATCGTAAGAGTATAACCCTCGCCATAACCCTAACCCTATACTGCTCCTTCAGGCCCTGAACTCTTTAGCATGGCCGAGCATTGTCTGATCCAGGGCGGAAGCGCATGAAGATGGCAAAGTATCGGGGCTGCAGATCTCAGTAGGACAGTAAACGGAGACGATGCGACTCATCACCAGGGTAGCATGCCGTGGAGCGATGAATCCAAGCGGCGGCTGGCGCAGCAGAAAGGATAAGGATCGGAGTAAACCCTCAAGAGTGGGCTGGGCTCGTTTACGGATCGTACTGCGCGGCGGGCGGCGAGCTAAGAGCTCCCAGCAGAGCAACGGGAAAGAGGGACAGATGATCTGGTGGCAGAGAACACCATCAGGAGAGAGAGAAAGAAGAGGAAGAGAGAGAAAGAAGAGGAAGAGAGAGACAGAGAGGGAAAGAGAGAGAGAGTGGGTGCAGTTTGTACCAGGGTGGGATGAAGGGAGGATGCACCAAGGGATTGGCAAGTAGGAGAAGGAGGATGAAAACTCCACGAATGGCGTCACGCCGCCATATGAACAAGGAGAGACGGTGACAATGATCCTGGGCCTACAGCCTTGCTGCAGACCTCCATTGATCAACTGGTAGACCAGAGCGAAACGGACGGATACGTGACAGAGCCCAAAGAACTGCGACAACGAAAACTTAGAAGATGGGAGAGGAAGAGAAGAGAGGTCTCTGAGCAAGAGAGTACATGAAAGCGAGGGAGAAAGAGAGGAGAAAGAGGTAGTTCCTACCCTGAGAGAGAGAGAATGAGAGTGATAGGCCAAAGAAGACCGGAGACATTAATGAGACCGCGTGCGTGTGCCAAGGACCGCCTAGGTCAAGAAACACACAGCGCTCACTAGCTAGGAAGCCTCATTAGTAAAAGGTACAGCGAGAGAGAGGAGAAAGAGAGAGAGAGAGAGAGAGAGAGAGAGAGAGAAGAAAAGAGAGAAGAGAGAGGAGAGAGAGAGGAGAGAGACAGGGAGGGGCTCTCAAAAGGAGGGAGGTGTGCGACCGTTTTCTTTCCTTGGCTAACTAGCCGCTAACGCATTCCTTCGAACCTTTCATCATCAACGGGAAAACAACAACAACTACACATCATGCTGACCCACAAGCCAGAAGCAGGAGCAGAAGCAGCAGCAGCAGCAGGAGGAGGGGCAGCAGCAGGAGCAGAAGCAGCAGCAGCAGAAGCAGCAGAAGCAGCAGCAGGAGGAGGGGCAGCAACCGGAGCAGAAGCAGCAGCAGCAGCAGGAGGAGGGGCAACAGCAGGAGCAGAAGCAGCAGCAGCAGCAGGAGGAGGGGCAGCAGCAGGAGCAGCAGCAGCAGGAGGAGGGGCAGCAGCAGGAGCAGCGGCAGCAGGAGGAGCAGCGTGCAGCAGGAGGAGGGGCAGCAGCAGGAGCAGCGGCAGCAGGAGGAGCAGCGTGCAGCAGGAGGAGGGGGGGCAGCAGGAGCAGCGGCAGCAGCAGGAGGAGGGGCAGCAGGAGCAGGAGGAGGGGCAGCTGCAGCAGGAGCAGGAGCAGCAGCAGGAGCAGCGGCAGCAGGAGCAGCGGCAGCAGGAGCAGCGGCAGCAGGAGGAGGAGGAGGGGCAGCAGCAGCAGGAGAAAGAGGGGCAGCAGCAGCAGGAGGAAGAAGAGAAGCAGCAGCAGCAGCAGGAAGAGGAGCAGGAGCAGGAGCAGGGGAGCAGGAGCAGGAGGCTTTAAGTCGCGCCAAGAAGGGACGCAGACGGCGAGGCGCAGGCGAGGAGGGACAAGCCCAAAGTGCGCCAAGTAGTGGCGCTGCTGCCGCTGCGTTAGAACATTAGTGCTACAGCGAGACGACATGACCTCCTCTGAGAGGATGAAGGAGCCCAATTAGCCGCGCGTCTTGCTATCATGGCGATGATGGCGAGGACCCAAGAGACCGCTCAGGAAGAACATGCGATAAACCTTAATAGGAGAGAGAAGGGCTGCCGAGATTGCTGCACATGCCTTCAAATCACCTATAAGTTGGCGTCCGATAGCCTTGACTCATCTAGTTCCTCCCGCTAAAGTAGTCTCTCATCGAACTCCCATTTTTTTGTCGATTTGGTTAGTGAATTAACAGAGGCTCTTACTTTTCTTCTCCTCCTCTAGCTAACGTTTCTCCGGTCTCCATCTCTCATAGAGTTTCGGATTATAGGCTGGTGGTTCTTCTACCACGAAAGGAGGAGAAGCAGCGAGCACGCCGATGTGCTGCTCTTGGTCCTAGCTGCCTGTCTGCGTGTCCTAGTAGTCTGTTGCTCTCTCTATTGTGCGGCGTATAGAGGATAGATTGGCAGCTTATTCGCCTAGTACGTCTTTCAGCTCTCTCCAAGACGACGAGTCGTAGCCGAAGGCGGGCGTGCTGAACACAATGGTGAAGGGTCGACGTACTCTACCTTATACTCGATGCGAGATAGGCCCATAACTAGGAGCTCCGGCTGCCGCGCAATGGATAGGAGGCTCCTTAGAGAATACATAATAATAGTCATAAGACTATCGAGAGCCAGGCTTAGCGGAGATCGGCTGATGATGGAAAGAGCGCCTGTCATGACAGTCATTCCTTCTGTAGGCAGAAACACGAGGTACACTCCCAGCATCACTTCTGCTAGCAGAAGGGAAGATAGTATTGGGACCAGACAGTGACGCCGCGTCTGTGGGGCCATGACCAGTGCGTCTTGACAGACCAGCACCACTATAACGGTGATGACAAGGGAGACGGGCACTAGTGACCTGCATCAAACATTGAGAATGTATAGGAGTAAGAAGACCATCCTCTTCTTAGAAACTGAAGACAGCGAGGATTTCTCCGATTGCCAGGTGCTCAACGGTTCTAGTGATCGGAAAGCGAGAGCAGACGGCAGGAACAGAGACAGAGAAAGGAAGGGAAAGCAATACATCAAACAGAAGATCGTTGTGATCAGCTAAGAGTGTGAAGATTGCGAAGAGGAGAGAGCGAAGAACCTAGGATGGAGGAGGACGAGGGGATGGTGCCAGCCAGACGATTCAAGCAGGTAGTAGATCTCATAGCAAGCTTGTAATCAGCATCTTACCTGGTGTCCCAGTGGAGCAGCAGACAACAAAAGAGAATAAGCTCCACGAGGTTGAGAAGGAGCATCCACAGGTCAGAGGAGCGCAGGATCTTTGCCAAAAGGGTAGGATGGCAACGGAGAACTAGCAGACCGTTCAGAAAGGAGTTAAAGAAGAACGGAAGCAGCAGCCAATAGGTCGACGAATGGCTGTCCTCTTCTTGGTTTCCTTGACCACTTCCATCCTCACTTCTGCCTCCTGCCGACATTAGCAACAGCAGCTGAGCCAAAAGACTTAACAGAGACAAGATGTAGAGAAAAGGCTCTCTCCCTATCACAAAGACATCCCAGACAACGTTTCTTCCTTTCTTAGACTCCTTCATTCCTCCTTCTGCTCTTTTAGACTGTCCTCTGACGAAGCGCGGTCCTAGTGCAGCGAGAGAAGGAGTGATGGTCATCTTCCGTAGAATTCTCAAGCTTGCCAGATTCCTCTTCTGCAGCTTGGTGATGAGAGAGAAAAAGAGGTCTTTATGTGTATCAATGTGAAGAGGCTTTTGCAGAGGCCTCAAGCGATAGATCCGCGCTCCTCTATTTTTCCTGAGAAGGAGAGAAAGGGCGAGAGTTAGCTCGCCACTAATCTGCTGCTGACTGGGATATTGTGTCTGTCATAAGCTAACCTTATTTCTCTCCTCTATCTAGTAGATTACTCCTTACTATAAGTCACCATTCCCACTCAGAATGTTCTTGCCCTCAATCAGTCTTCATCAGTTCACCATCGCTTCTCTACCTTTATCGCCAGCCTTGTCGTCGCCCGCCTTACCGTGTCACTTTAACACTTCCAGCAGCTTTGTCACCATCTGCCTGGTCATGAGGACCCCACTTATGAGCCATCTGCTGCCCAACCTGCTGCCCAACGGAGACCGCAGGAACTACTGAAGATGATGGAGGGAAAGGTGCAACGCCAGCTAAACCCTTTTCGTTTGACTGCTGATCTTGATGCTGAACTTTGTAGCAGCACTGGTTCATGCCCTCTCTCTCTAATCTCTGCTTATCTTGAGTGGTGGAGGTCCGAGGACCGTAGCATATCTGGAAGAGAGAGCCGTCTTGTACGGGGCTTTTCACTGCTTCACCGATGGTTCCATCACTCTTCTCTTTCCTAGCAAGTGGTTCTGCTAGAGTCGCTTGATCTAACTCCTTTGGAGTCTCATAAGGATGCTGTCCTCTGTTTGCAGCCTCTCCCTCCTGAAACTCTGTTCTGCTCTCAGGAACCTCCTCTTTGTCGTGAAAGGAGTTGCCTTCTCTCTCTATCGACAAAGGACATTTGATATTTACAAAGTCTGCCGCTCCTCTAGCGGCGGGCCTAGTGAGCTTCTTAAAGTATCTGTGAAGCTGCTGGCAGTTGAGAAGAACAACGGTGACGACGGAATCTGCTGCGAGTAGCCAGGGTCGAATGGGAACCTTGAAAACGGTGATTGCCATCCGCTCCATTCCGGGGAATGGATCGACGTAGAGGATGTATGCCACTCTGAGGAATCGGTTTAGTCACAAGGGGGAGTAAGAATGTGAGATTATAATTGAGTTCGAGGAAAGACGGGAAATGAGAAGAAGAGGCAGTCGTGCAAGCAAACGATTAGCGGAACGAGCCGGAGATGCCGCCGTATCACTGACCTGGAGAGTATCACGATCACTATGGAAATACCTAGCAGGGCGAAACGGATAACGCTCCTCGAGAGGCCAGCTTGTGGCATTGAGTCCAAGATGATAGGGATAGTAACGCTCACGGCAATTCCGGAGAAAGCAAGAAAGGCCTTGGCCCCATCTCCCTGGCTGGTGAAGTGGTAGACGAAGAGAGAAAGAGCTGGAAGGCTCTGTAAGACAAAAAAGAAGACTTCCCACTGACAAAAAAGCAATCCAAGGAGCTCCCAATGGAATTCGGGGAGCAGTGAACAGAAGTAGATCAAGAGAGATAGAGCAGCGCCATATCCCAAAAGAGACGAGGAAAAGTACTTCCCCTGCTCTTCTTGTCCCCTCTTCTCCAGAAGCAGAGCAAAGCCTACTGCCCCCACAGTCATGCTTCCTCCTACCCAGATTATGAGGTAAGCAGGGCTCCGCCGGAGCGAGAAGTAGAACTTCTGAAGCGATTTTGGGATCACTTTGCTCCCTACTGTGCCCTTGGCGTCTACGGACGGCTGTAGATAGTTTGCCAAGGGCTTCACTACCCAGAAGCGGTCATTGTTGTTGGCGGGATGGATTGGAGAGGAAGAGACCGGTTGGGAAGAGGATGCAGGCAAGAAAGAGGGTCGTGGAGTCGGGTTGAGGGAGGCAGTAGTAAGCGAACAAGGAGGTAAAGTTGCGCAAGGCTTGTTGTCTTCCTTCGAATGCACACCAGGACCTGGAGCTGGAGGAGTGGCGCGCGGGGAGAAAGAGGGTCGGACTAGTATGTCTGACATAGTGTCCCGTGATGTGCTTGGTTCTGTCTTCTCTAGCTCTCGATAATCTATCTGCCACGCTACGTCTCGCAGCTCAGCAGAGACCGCAATGTTAGTTGCTTATCTAGCCATCGCATGAAGAGCGAACAAGAAGGATTCATTTCCAGCTACATCGCTGGGGATAGGGGTCATGATAGCCAAAAGAGGAGGTCAACATCACAGCGAGATGAGAAGTACCGACTGAGGCGAAGAGGAACAGAGAGTGCAGTATAATCGTCTCGTTTGCATCTGGCAAGATGATGGCGACTGTAACCAATGTTGAACGTTAGTAGTGGTGGACGCCCATCCTCCTCAAGGATGGAGGATCAACAGCGAAACGAGAAGGATGAAAAGACTATTTAAGGCTTTCAAAAGAGCTCTAGTTCCTCCTGCTGGCTCTCCGTCACAGACAAGGACGGTCAATTGCCCCTTTAAACCAGGAGGCACCACTGCCTAACACTGGGCCTACAACCACCTAATAAGCCTGTCGCATGGTCAATAATCAAAGGACATGGAAGGGGGAAAAACGGGGCAATGAAAAAGAAGCAAAGAAGAGAGGTGAGGTCATGAGAAGGAGATGGGCTATGGCCAAGGAAGATGCTTGATGTTAGGCGCTCGCCAAACTACTTCTTTTGATAGGGGACCAACTGCAACTTCCCACCACCTTGGCATCTGCCCTACACTTTCTCAAGGCTGCTGCCTGCTGGCCCATCTATCCATCCCACTGCCCTCAGGTTCCACGCCAGAGGCACTAATCAAATGGTCAGACAGTGAGAGAGGGCGACTGATGACCATCATCATGATGGGGTTTTGGAAGAAGAAGGAAAGAGCTGGAGAAGAAGAAAAGGTGAGGGGAGGGAGCGTCAAGTCCAGATGGTGCAGAGACAATCATGCCCGTGGCCACCTGATGACCCTTCATCTGCTCTTGAAAGCTCTGACTTCGGGCTACAACGGCTTCTTGGAAAGGCATGCTGTCAGGATAATTTGCGCACCTGAGAGAAAGACCATATTTGACACTTTATAGTCTATCACTCATCTTGCGTCGAGTGGTCGCCATTGAGCTCAGTTTGACCATTAGGGCATGTGAATTATACACCAGTGGAGATAAAAGGCGTCATTTGACATCCTTGTAACCGACGCTTAGGCCTCTGCAGTCGCTCTTGTCCAAAGAGTCGGCTGCTTTGGCTCAGTCATTAGAAGGGAGGAGTCATAGTCCTTTCTCTAGGGTTGTCCTGAGACTTACTGCTGGCTCTTGGTCGAATGAGACACCTGCTGTGGGCTTGAGGTGGGGCCCAGTAACTTACCACCTTCTCTGGCTATTCCCCAGCCTCGTTCCATAATTACCTCAATAATAGAGGTCTGTATGGGTTGGTCCAGTGGTCTTGTTTACTTTCATTGCTGGCTGCGGCTGGTACAACGTGCGGGTCATCATCACTCCGCGGACGAGAAAAGAAGGAGAAATGCGTATTATGACTTAGATTGCCGTCTGTCATGCATTGGCATTGCAAAACCAATCATTACTAGACGGTCGATGTAAGGACGGCAGGAAAGGAGAGACCTTGATGATGAGCATTAGCAGCTGTAAACATCCTACCTCATTATTGGTGGCAGCTTGTAAGCAGAGCAGTAGGGCGATCCTGCTGCAGCAGCAGCCAAGTTGTAAGCCAGTTCGGCCCTTGGGATAATAGATGGAAACTATTCACAGTCAGCATTAAGGGTTAGGATCAATCTTAGTATGTAGGTGAGATACGGAGAATAGGATAACAGACTTGGGGGCTCTTGCAATCGTGGCGTAGGAAGTCGCCAGCATAATCCCAGCAGCTGACAAGGAGAAGGAGGAGGAAGTTAGACTATTTATAAAAGCGCTTATTCTGCAACACGGGCATTGTCGCCGTAGCCTAGGCACCAGCTCTTCGTCTCAGAATGATCTCGTTGTTGTTGACAAGAATCCAAAAGACAGAGGTATATGGAGAATGACGTTAGGGCTGTAGGGGTGCCGCAGAGAAGAATTGGTAACAGATAACAGTATGGCTTTTATGCCGAGCGGCCACGACAAGACTAACGGCTAAGACGAAGAAGAAGAAGACGGTGGCGGAAGATGGAAGATGGAGAGAGCCGATGACTGAAGAAACAAATAGAGCAGAATGAAGAAGACGCAAAGAGCAAAAGAGGCAAACTTGAGCCACGATGCAGAAGAGAGAGAACAGCCTTTCTTCATCGTAAGGCTAATAAAAGAAGAAGAAGACGGGAAGACCTGCTAGGAACTCATTGTTGCGAAAGCAAACAGCAGAAAGAAGTATCAAAACATTGGGGGATTGGGGGCATCTTCTTCTTCCAGCCACAACAAAGATCTTCCCTTTGCTGAGGAACGGCTGAGGAGAGGCTCGGCCTTGACTTCCTCGACAACATTCCTGCAAAAAAGCAGGCAGCACTGCAGCGCAGAACTATTAGCGAAGGAGGATAAAGGCTTTAATACATCCGAACGAACGCCAGCGGGGGCGACAAGGACAGAGGACTATGGTATGATGAAGGCACGAAGAGTTTTTGTTGTAGATCATTATGCAACGAGGAGGAAGGAGCAACGAAGAGGAAAGAGCGATCGAATGAACAATCGAGCAAGTAAAGTGTTTGGTATTGGTGCAGCACCCCACACCAACATCGTGGGGGAACCATCGTTTGGGCTTTCTTCTATACTATAAAGGGAGCCCGTAAGCTAAACTAGAAGGGAGATGCCCCGGTACCCCTTGTCGTGGGGGTCTTCCCCAGATTGGGCTGTTACGAACCGACACAACAACGGCAGAAGCCATCATCGACCTTCGGACTAGGATCAGGTAGATCCGCTCCACTTATGAGGCTGGTACCTCGCAAGGCGGTTAATTATCAGATTGAAAGATATGCTGATGGTGTCAGAATTCAGCCGACAATGGAGGAGAAAGCGGCGAGTGCGGCCAACCACCGAACAACCGACGATCGAGGCGGACAGAAGAGGAGAGAGCTGCTGCTGCTCACAAGCAGCAGAGAGGCAGCAGCAGAGCCTATCAAACGGCAGAAAGGAGAGCCGACGAAGAAGGGAGAAGCAAGGGTTACAGCCATGGAAAGAGCAGAGACACCTAAAGGATAGTAGGGAAAGTAAGAGCATCGGTGCAGAATTTGGACTCTGTCGTTAGAGATGGTTGCTTGGTGGAAGGCGCTGAAATGAGTAAAGCAAGAGGTGAGGAGTGGATAGACTTCTTCAAAGGTAGCGGCTGACCGTACCAGGATAGCAGAAGCAGTGCTATGACTGAGTACACCCATCCCTTCGTCCAGCTTTCCTCCTCTTCAGCATCCCGCCTCGTACTTCTTCTCATCACACATCTCCTAAGAGAACAGTGCAGGAAACCAATCATACAGGCATAACAGCCTCCCAACATTCCGTTTAATAGCAGCCAATTCAAGTCGATGAAAGGCCCGGGAGAGTGCTGAGGACCGATCGACCAGCAAACAAGCTCTCTCTCTCCCACGCGGCATTACGCCACTTTCGGAAAGGAAGAAGGTGCTGCCCAACAGGGAGAGACACAGACGACTCACCACCAGCTAGCGCGATTCTCAGCGCTATAGTGGCGGAAAGATGGACAATCAAGCAATGAATGAGACCCAGAAGGGAAAGCCCAGCAGCAGTGCTTCCTTTCTTTCCTCTCCTGTGCGATCTTCTTCGCCCCAGTCTTCTTATTTACAGTATGGGATGACTATCTCTCTATTCAATCTTGAGGCTGAAGGCTTCCTCTCCTCCGAAGGCTTTGCAGACCAGTCTCTACAAATTCAGGCGGCAGCATTGCCTTCAGCGTGGCTAGAAGGGGAGGGGAAGAACGTTAAGGGACCAAGACCGGTCCCTTCGAAGTACTTCCGCGACTGTCTCTTCGAGGTAGTACCTTGGCGCACGCATGATGCGACTGATGCGTTAAACATCGCCATGCAAAAGCGGTAAGAATGCCCTTTACACTCTAAAAGAGGGTGTACCTCCAGCTTAAGGGTTTCAATCTCTGACTCCCTGGTCGCTTATCGTCCAATCTTTCAAAGAACGCGTTCGCTCTATTGTCTCCCTCCCTCAAGGTTGTTTTGCTCTCAATCGCAACTCACAACGTAGTGCCACATGCTTGTCAGTTGTATATGCAACGCTCGCTTGTCTTTCCATGAATTCATACCGTTGCGTTCGTTTGGTCACATTAACAATGTCATCTACTGGCTAAAATGGTCTATGGTTCCAGAAACTTTAAGTCATCCACGGCGGACGACAACTATGGTGAAGAACTTGCAGAGCTGTCAGAGTTGGAGTGGAAGACAGAGATTGAAAGAAAGAGTAACGAGACAATGTACAGGAAGCTCACAGGCAGCATTGTGAAGTATGGCGCTGGGATTCAGCTGCGGCATGTCAAGACTAACACCTTTCTGCACGTTGACATCAAGAACTCTACGGAGAGGAAAGATAAGGGTAGGTAAATCTACCACCTCTTCCTCTCGGTCGCCCCGTAGTAGTAACTTGTTACCGGTGGCGAGGTGTTCTCCTCCTGTCAGTGTCTCTTACGCTTGTCTCTCTAATCGCGGTTAGGGATCTTCTCTACTGCCCTTGGAGAGTCTTGCGAAAGCGCTCACCTCACCATTCTGCCTGGATACAAGCTAAGAGAAGTTGGGGAGCCTGTACAGCTGACGGACCACATCGTGTTTCAATATCAGCATCAGAAAGTGAAGATGTTTCTTTCCACCGACCTCGGAAGTGAAGCGGAGAGCACAGGAGCGGAAAGGCGACTTCACTTTTCCATTCGCTCTTTAACTCCCTGGCTTCCACATCTTTTTGACGAGAATCAGGAAAGAGAGAAGGAGAAGGGCAATGCGACCACTCTGAGGGCAGGCGCTTGCATTAGGCTATTCCATATGGAATCTGGGTCTCTTCTCACCTATGATAGCTCTCCTCATGCCTCAGAAGGAGAAGAAGGTAAGGGTACATCCTTTGCCTCTTGTGAATAGCTTAGTGCCCTGCTCTTCCTTTCACCTTCAACGTTCTATCTCTGTCACACATAACGGTCCTGCTGCATCTCCTTTAAAGTTTAAGCTCTGACTTTGAAGCTTCAACAATGCCTACGAGTTAATCTCTGTGTTCATATTGGACGCTCTCCCTGGCCAGGCTACCCTCTCTCCAAAAGCAGGGGTCGCCATGAGATCGATACGGAAGGACAGACCAAAAGGGGAGAAGACAAGAAGAGGGAGGCTTCTGTATTCCTTTCGCCGTCTGGTACTCAGGGTGACGCCTCTCACTCCCTTTGGGAGATTGAGATGGACAATCCTCTTCATGGAGGTCCCATCTCCTGGCATGCCACCTTTAGGCTTCGTCACCTATGTTCAGGAATGTATCTCGAAATAAAGAGCAGTGAGCCAGGTAAGAACCCCAGGAGATTGGAGTCCGGCAGGAGAGGTATCACGGGGGTTATTTACCGGGACATGAGCGCGGAACAAGCTCAAACACTGTGAGGCGTCATCGCCATAGAGACATCGAGAGAGGCGTTGCTATTATACAAGCGCTAACATACAATCGATTTGCAGAAGAAATAAAGGGAGGATCTGAAGACTACGAGGCTGAGGATGAGACTGGTAAGGCTTCCTTGTCTTTCTCTCCCTATACCTGGCTTGACTAATACTCCTCGAGGAGTCATAGCTTTCTAGGCTGCTTGCAAGTTGCAAACCCACCAATTATATGTTGTGCTTTGTCTCCTTTTGATCTTTATTCATGGAACTAACCTAATGCCCACCTACGGCAGCTTCTAAGACCTACCACCTGGGCCTAGTAAAGACGGAGATGATGCTAGCCAAGCGTGAAAGCAGTCGGTTCATGCTTTCCTCGCTCTCTTCTGCGGACCATGGGTACGATTCCTATCTCTGAGAGTCGTGTCTGAGCTTGTTGCACTTTGATCTTCAAAACTTCTAACGGCGTTACTCTCCTGTGAAAAACTCGTGGCATTCCTCTCAGACACGTGGAGCATGGCAGTGTTGCCCGCATCGTATCCACGGAAACAACGGCGGCACTTCACGCCCTAGAGCTGACTGGAGGGAGTAATCCATCTCCTCCACTGCGCCGGCACTCTTTTGCCTCAGAAAGCCCGACGCGGGTGTCTCCACTTCTCATGTCGACCACTTCTGAAGGTGACCAAAAAGCGCTAGCCGTCTTACGTACAGGCTTTCGTCCCCTAGATGCCTTCAGAATTGTCGCTGTCGACGCTGAGGAGATGACAGACACTTTACAGCTTCTGTCGATAAAGCCCACGCTAAAGGAGGTATGAAAACAATTCTCCCACACCCTACGTGCCCCAGATTCTATCCTCTTTGCGTGTGGTCGAGACTGTGGCTTCTAAACCTCTAATCGTGTGTCTCTAGTATATTTCCTGGGTTAGGAGAGAGAAGGCTCTTCCGAGCGATAAGCTCGTTCGGAAGGCAGAGAGAGTCCTTTCCTCGCTCATCTTCTTCTGTATTGATACAAATGACAAGGATGCCCTCACGGCAGAAGGTAGCCTCAGAGTTGTCTCGTCGTTCTTGGCTCAAAGTCGGCTGCGCCACCATTATGCTAATTTTTCCTATAATCTTATGGGTATTAGCGCTTAGGCTCCTGCTAGATGTGAAGTTCTTACCGTTTCTGGCTTCTTCGACTTCTCTACACTCTCTAGGCCCTGCTATCAAACGCCGTCAGAGTCTCTTCCGGTATGAGCAGTACATCGCACTCCTCACCGACTTTCTGAAGTGCCATTTTGATGTCTGGGGAGGGCCTCTCTCTGTCAAGTCTTTAGGAACGGCAGGAGGGCCCATGATCTCCCCTTCCGCACTGATGTCCAACAGAAAGACCCTTTTGTCTGAGGAAAGAGGGTCTTGCTTCTTCCCTGGTACAGCAGACGGACAAGACAGACCGATAAGGTCGAGCGTCCGAAGTAATGCAAAGGATAAGACATCTCTCCTTCGTCGAACACTTCAGCTTACCAACCGCTTGGTCTATCATATCTTCAAGGTACCATGGCTTGAGGAACTCCACTTAGGATTGAAGCTCAGCTTTGGCAGTCGCTGCTTCCTGTACCTTCCTTTCATTGCAAACTCTTGCCTTTTCTTCCTCCTTGGTCGAACCGTCTGCTTTAACTGAACGGTTAAACGCTACTTCCTCAGGACGACCATAAGAATCAAGCACTTGTCGCCCGCTACGTGTTTCCCGAGTACCTGCACCTCATTGGCTCGGGGCTTGGTGCCAGTGAGCCGGTAGCGCAGTTGCTGAAGGAGAACAGAGCTTTGATTGAAGGTCTTGATGTTAGCATCATAGAGGAATTCTTCAGGATTATGAAGGGGAATGAAAGGAACTTGAAGTTTCTATTCTTTCTGAGAACTCTCTGTTCACCGGGAGGAGCGGGGCTTCCCAAGATGCAGGTACGCGAGACAGGAAAGAACATCAAACGTGGCATAAAGTCCTCCTTTGAGCGTCTATAAAGACGACGGGCTGTAGAATGCGGCTGTACGCTCTTGCGTCGGTGCTGCATGTGACTGAAGCCTTGTCCCTTCACCTGCAGGAGAAAATATGTGAAGTGATCCTTAATAGTGATGAGCATGCGCAGTCGCTCATGGAAGTGCAGGTCAACCTCTCTTCCTCTATGATCATGGTACGAGGAGGCGCTGAAGAGCAATGGAAGGAACTCAAGAAGTTCGTAGAGGACACCAAGAAGCTGAGCAGTCTGGATGGACAGCTCCTCTTGGCCACTATCTCTCTCTACTCCCACCTGTCCATGGGAAGGAATTACTCAGCCATTGCCAAGGTCGGAGCGTCTATCTCTCTCTACTCTCCTTCACTTGGTTCTTGATCTCCTGTCCTTACCACCCTCAGACAACTCTTCACGATCACACTGTACCTATGTGTCGCTCGTAAGTGGTCTTCCCCATGCTGCGCTAACACGTTGCTTTAAACCTACCTATTCCACTTCTAGGTCGAGACTATTTTTCCTCGCGCTCCTTTGTTTCGGTCGCTCGTAGACCCAGAGCTGCCTTCTGCCTTGCGCAAAGAGCTCTGCAACATCCTGCTTCACTGTCACATAGACAGGGACCCACAAAGAATAGTCCCTGTTCCTAACCTGACGAGAGTATGGGCAAAGCTGTCTCTAGATGTTCCCTCCTACATATCAACATCCCATACTTCTGCCAGTGCTGCGGGGCAGATGAGAGAAGAAGAGGAGCGGTTCTATCGCGAGTTGAAAGGATGGATTGTGAACGTTCTAAGAGAAGAGGGAGGAAGCGTTAAAGTTGGCGATGCGGGAAAGAATGCTTTCTTGCTGGCGGTACTCAAGCTTACGCATAAGCTCTTTCAGTTTGGTTTCTTCTCCTCATCCAAACAGGAGCTTGGCAGCCTTTCAGCAGCTCTTGTTGCTCTTCTTGACGGGAGGACAGACGTCATTCAGCAGCAGCCGGATGGGAATTCCCAGAAAGAAGCCTCAGGCTTGTTGAGTCTCTTGCAAACTAATCGGATTGGACACAGAGGTACGAAAGGACTCCTTCAGTGGGATCCCAATATTGTACGCCTTCCTCCTTGATATGAGCTATGTGCTCAGACTGTTTGCTGCTAATCCGCCGCTCGTGGATGTGTTCTTCTTTCACAATCTCTTTCATTCTTCCTCCCTGCCCAAGCCGCTGGCATCCTATCCTTGTAAAGAGCCGTCCCTGTACGGCTTCCCTCCAGCAGTTCTTCTCAAGTCTCTCCTTCCCTACCTTTAACCTTTATCATAACAGCTTTGGCCTTCAAGTTTCCCTCATCATCGGAACCTGAAGATGTAGAAGAGGAAGAAGAGGACGAGGCCACCTCGAGTTCGCGGCAAAACGCCTTTCAAGTGCGGTATAGGGCGAACGAAGTTAACGACGTCGTGATAAAGATAAAAGAGGAGATCTGTGAGATCTTGACACTGGTGGACAATGTTAATCAGGACTTTCAGCTGTCAAAGACTCTGATCCAGATAAAGGAGAAACAGACTTCTCAGACTCAGGAAAGTAACCTCCAGCACCGGATCACAGCTGTAGTCAACGCCGAGAACTTCCTAGGAGGTAGGTCTTGAGTGCCAAAGGACAGTAGGTTTGGGCCTCTCATTTTCATAGAGGTGTGGCCACGTGGCCGCCTCCCCCGTCGTTGTGTCTTTGTCTTGACTTCCCTGATCCTCTCCGCCTGCCCATTGTCGTAATGTTCAGCTGTTGACAAAGTGGTGAGCCCCTTCAACTTTACTGGCTCTACCTTTGCCGACCATGATAAGGAGAAAACGCTTGAGACCTACAGTCTCAATGCTCTCAGTGGCCAGGACATTGGACCTGTACTCTTGGATTTAATGCTCTATGAGAGTTCAACCCTACGATCCAAAGCTATCACGCTCTTCCACAGGAATCATAATCAGGTAGACTTGTCATATAGGACACCCCAGCCACCATTTTCTTCTCTCTCTATCGCTGCCAATGGGATTCCGAGTCTCCCTCTTATTCTTCTACTATCTCACTGCTTCACGTATGGCTTCTGGTTCGTGGAGCATTCCTGGTGCTCCCGATGTCTCCTCCCAGTTCTAGCAACCAAACTTAGAGATATGCATGCAACTTACCATCCCAACAATCAGACCTTCTATCTCCTGAGGAATTTGCAAAAGCTTCAGATACTGGTTGAAGAGGAGACGATCAACATATATGCCGAGCTACAAGGGTAAACTCTATCTTTTTCAGATACTCTCCACTTTCGGAGACAGCACCATCCCAGTACCAGGGTTTAAAGCTCTCGTCGCCTTTCCTCACATCGTCCTTCCATCAGACTTGTGGGCCGTCTCCGAAACCTGAGTGAGATGACGGAGGTTTGGCTAGATATGAAAACCATCGATGATGTACCTTCAGCGCAGGAAGCCGCGAATTTGCTCACCCTCCTTGTAGAGTCACTCATGGTACGACGTAGTGGCAGACAGAAAGGAAGAGAGGGAAGGAGTGCACTGAACCTTGCGTCCGGCTTGCTCCGCAGGGACATAGCAAAGGAGTCAAGGAGGTAGCTGCCAAGAAGATTCAGTAAGTGCAGTATCTTTACTGCATTCGAGTGCGCTATTTTTCCAGCCAAAATCACCTTTGTGGTGCTCCAAGAACCTCATCGCCCAACTTCATCACTCTAAGTTTGCTGGTGGATTAGCACAAGCTTGCTTCTGCCGCCACCATCTCTTACGATTCTTTTGACTGTGCCCTTTCTTCAATCTTTTCTTACAGGCAGAAGTTTCGTGCTTCCTTTCGTGCAGTTGCTAAGAAAAGGCAGTCTCTGAAGGTAAGAAGAAGTCGATTACTGTCCACAGGTCTTCACTGTCTCTCGGCTACAATCCGGCTCTGCTCACAGTTTTTCAAATGTAGGCATCCTCCTCCCTTTCTTCCTCTAACCTCACCGGTCCGCGAGGCTCTTTCTCGGTCTTCTCTGATTGGGACTTACTATTTGGAGGAGGAGACCAAAAACTGGCCAATGATACTCGAAGGCTCCTGAGAAATTTGGAGGCCCATCGTCACGTCATCAGCCTTATCGCCGATGGCAGCCATTTATTCCTGGACGCCAAGGTGAGGCAGAGCAGTGGCATTGAGGGTCACTGAGTAACGTGATTGATGAACCAAGGACGGCAGGAATAAAATCAGAATCCGCTCGGGCAGACCTGCTTCTCTAAAAGCCTAACACTTGAATGTCTAGGACAAGGAGGCTACACTTGCTAGTTCAGGAAGTGACGAGGCTACTTCAAGCATCAGGTTCGTTATTTGGAGCTGTCGAGTTACACTGTGTTATTACCCTTTTCGCAGCCATGGCCTCTGTCTAATAAACATTGTGGTATCCAGATCTGGGCGCGCCCTGGTATATGAGATCTACCGTCTGTCCTTTGTGTTTCTGCGCCTCTTTTGCCGAGGTAGCGCAGCAAATCAAATCGCTTTGAAAGAGCACGTGATGCTCTTCGTAGAGCACGCCGGAAACCTCAAGGAGGCTTTGCTATTGATAAGGTACATATCGACTTTCCGTACTGCTGGCCTAAAAAGGGTTCAGAAATAGCTGCCTGAACCATCTTTCTATATCTGACTTGGTGCTTGCCATATGTACTAAGTGTTCTGTTGCTCCTTGTCAACAGGGAAATCTTTCACTTGAATACCTCTCTCAGCCTTACAATCACAGAGGAGGTCCTCCAGCGACTCGTGGAGGTCACTATCCATCGCAAGCGTAACAGCATCGCCGCTCTGCACTTTTTGCGGCAGCTAGCAGGCGGAGCGCATACGGAGGACATCAGATACAGATCTGGGCGGAAGATTGCCGAGATGGACCTCCCTAGGCAAAAGGTGCAGGATTTGGTTCTCTCTGTCCTGTTGGATTCGGACCGTCTCCCTCTAGTGCTTGGAATTCTGGAAGATTCAGACAACCTGGAAGAGAACTTCATGCAACTCCGGCAGCAGGCAGCCGGTAATACGTACCCTTCTTCACATCTACTCTATTCTTAGGGGTTCGCATGTGTAAACCTGTGGTTACGAGACTCTGACATTTACCATCCTGAACCTCTTCTCTCCGTTGCTGCAGCTGAACCCCAACGGAGAGAGGACCTTGCGTACTACATAGAACTCATAGGTGTGCTCGCGGCGTGTGCGAGGGGTAATGTGAAGGCGGCAAAGAGCAAATGTCGATCCGTTATATCTCTAGACACACTCCTATCTCTCCTGAACAAGGGTGCCATGGAGCGAGAGTCGATGCCTCTCTCCACTGCCCTGATGCGTTGCCTTACATCATTCTTGGAGGCTGTCTATGTGCAGACGGAGGAAATCTTCTCGGATACTCAGGGTCAGCTTCCCATTACCCTTGCTTCGTTAAGAGCCCTTACAAGGTTGGGTCTCCGGCAACTGATGCAAGAAGTTCTCAAGAAGGAGAGAAACTCAGGTAAGTAACGGCGAAGGGACAACTCAATTGAGGAACAGAAGAGAGAGTGTACATGAATGCAAACAGCAAAGTAGACCTAGGCGGCAAGCTGTTTATCTCTGGTGCTCAATTGCACTCTCTTCGGATAGGCGCGCAAGAGAGATCGTCGATTGTCTTCTCTGGAAGTGAAGGGAAAGAGCTCCTATTTGAAGGAGTTCTACCTTGCATTCAACTCCTTTTGGGCCGCGCCTTTGATCTCAAGGTCACCTCACAAACCCAGACAGCGAATGCTGAGGCGATTGCAGATGGTAAAAGGAGGCACTTTTATGCCTATGCATTCTCTCCGAGTGTTAATGCCCCTTCCGTTGTACATCCCTGGTACTCTTTAGCCAATGGTTCTATCTTATCCGATATGCTTTGATAACTCGCTACTTCCGCTCTCCTATCTGCCGATAATGACCTGTTTACTTCCCACAGACCTGGAAGTCCTCTATAAGCTCTGTGCCTGTCAAGGGTGGCTCTCTGACCGAGAAGCCAACGAGTATCAGAACACGTTGCACGTCTTAGAACAGACGGTGGGACGAGAGGTTGGACGGTCCTTCTCCCCACTCTCGGAAAGGGCCGACAGACCTCTCGTCAAGGACGGTCTTACAGTGACGGAGGGCGAGTTTGCGGAGAGGTATGATAGGTCTGAATGACAATAAGATTAGTTCTTGAAGGATCCGGCCTTGAAGGCACTGCAGGATGTAATTAGCTGACATCTTTCTCCCCACCTCCTCTGCAGCTTGTTCATTCTGGATGGCGGAAACGCCAGAGTACTTCTTTCATCCCTCATCACTCCTATCAGCCTCACCCTGCTGGAGCAAGGCAAAGCAGCGAGTACGTTAGAATACAATTCCTCAACCATGCGACAGCCCCAAGGAGTGGAGGCGCTTAGTGAGGAGCGAGGGGCTGAAGACAAAGAGAAAAGAGGTGCACTCAACGCGTTTGAAGGGTTACGAAAGCTCTCCATTCCAGTTACGGGACTGCAGGAGACTTCTGAGGCGGTTGCCGGCAAGCTCGCGGGAGCAAAGGTAAGTTATAGCTGTAATTCAAGAAGTGCACCCCTCACAATGGAGGCATGAGAGTCTGAAGTAAAGAGAGGGAGCGAGAGCAGGGGAACTAAAAACAGGCTGCAGGCTGCAGAGGAAGAGAGAGATATTGAAATTAGTGGTCACTCAAGAGGGGACTGAACCTTATCATAGAAGCTGCCTTGCTTGTGCGCCAAGATTCCCTTATCTCTCATTTTCTACGTCAATCTACCTTTTTAATTATCTCAGGCCTCTACAATGTGCAACTTGAAACAACCCTAAAACAGAGACCTACTGCACTTCCTTTCTCAACCTCTTCTCTGAAGACTTACCTCTGCCCCCTTTTAATGTGTGGCTTATCTCTTCTACTCTTTTACCCCAGAAAATGATCGCTTCGGCTGCCTTTCCGCTCCTCCGTGGGCTCAATGTGCCCACCCCTTCTGATGTTAGCTGGGACGAGCAAGGTGTGGAACGACTTATCAAGGAGATCCTTATGAGCAAGGAGATATCGGCTAGCATTGAACGAGACTTCAAAGGAATGGTATGAGTTCTTTGACCCTACGCTGAACCAATATACCCCTTTTTTATCGATCTTTGGTCTGAACCTGGTCTTCCGGTGGCTCCTCTATCTATCAGAGTGGCTTTCAACTATTGTCTCTAAACCTAATGAAATGTCAATTAATGTTTGCCTTCCAGCTCCAAGGTCTCATGGAGAATACCAAGAGCGACGTGCAACTGGCGTCGACAGGAAACGCAATGGGAAATCACGAAGAGCAGGTGACAAGGGATGGCAGCCCTCTCCTCTCGGATCTCGTAAGGAAGCTGCTGGCACAGGTTGAGGTGACAGTGGTAAGCGTTATACTCTGGTTACTTCTTTCCTCTACAAGGATTGCCTTGACAATCGACGGCTTTTAGTACCCACGTGTTCGTTGAATTGTCGTGAGTGTTCGTTTCAGGGTTCCCATTGGACCCGCTAAGGCTCCGCTAATTCTATTGCTGGCCTTCCACTCATGTGTTCTTCCTGTCGCAGAATGAAAATGTAGATACCGCTCAGATTATCCTTCGAATGCTGTGTCGCTTGCTGGAGGAGAAGGCGGAAAGTTCAGAAAGGGAGCAGAGTAAAAGGCTACAACGGATAGTAGCCAAAGCCGGAGGTGTGCGGCTCGTATGCTATCTGGTCACCACCATGGATGATCCAGAGATCTTTCGGTATGTGTGAACCGTTGGTACTGATTGGTCTCCTCAGTCTATCTAACATGCACA
The DNA here is from genome assembly GCA_900088475.1 of Hyphochytrium catenoides. Taxonomy (NCBI): domain Eukaryota; class Hyphochytriomycetes; order Hyphochytriales; family Hyphochytriaceae; genus Hyphochytrium; species Hyphochytrium catenoides. The sequence goes on from FLMG01001891.1 coordinate 20,575, forward strand.
TTGGGTTTGAGGTAAAAGCTGCACTTTGAGGTCGTTGCGGTTAATACTGTCGTGATAGGCTCTTCCCGCCGCAATAGAGCGGTCTTCGTACATCTAGACTTTCCCAGTATACGCTCTTTAAGACTGATGTTTCCTTGCAACTTTGCCCCACTATTGATATCTTGTTACTCTCGTCCGCGCTAAACTGTTGTGCATTGTTGTTTCCACCAGGTACGCTATGCGACTGGGCAACGGGCTACTAAATGGCTGGAATGAGGCCAATCAGGTAGGACTCGTGAGCACCTAGACAGGGCAGGAGAGACCAGCCTTGCACAAGAGACACATGAACATATATCGGGCATTATGGGCCCGAGGCGGTCTTTGTCTAGTCAGCTGCTGCTACTGACCTTCTCCGTGATTGTTTAGGAAGCCTTCCACTCTGTCGTCGCATCCGTGCAGTGCTCGAACTTTTTCCCGCAAATTGTAAAGCGGATGAATTTCCTTCTACAGGAGATTCAGGCGGCGGCACAGAACGCACTAACATTCGCAGCAGCTCACAATAGAGGTAACCTTCGCTCTCGTCATCAACCTCCCTTTTCGTTCCCTTTTTGCTTCCTCACAAGCCCCAACCGCGTATATATTCTGCGTATATATTCTTATCTATCAGATACCATCTCAAACTTAGTCCTTTCCCACAACACATCTCATTCCTTTCCTGGCATGACTACTGCACGGTCTCATTAGTTTGTTCAACGTTAATTGTATTGCATCTACTGCCCCTTGATGCAGGCAGAGATTCAGGAAAGGGCAGCAGCTCCGAAGATGGCGGACAGGACCCTGAAGGTAAAGCGCCATGGCGCGTCTCCACTTTCCTATTATCATCGTTCGTCACTCTTCCTTGCTTGTTTGCTCATCGTTTGAGGAGACCGACCCTGTGGCCTCTTCATTAGTATGTTGTCTTACATTGCCCTTGCAGATCCGTACCATGAATGTCACATGGAGCTTTGGATGCTGTGTCGCTTTCTTCAGCTCCTTGTCGAGAATCACTATGAGCCCAACCAACGGTACCTTCTGCACCAGACTGAGAGCCAGACCACCGTTAATATGGCGGAAGCCGCAGTTAACGGGTTAGTTGCGATCCACCACCTGCTCAATCGAAAGAACTTGAAGGTGAGTCGTGGAGTGGTAGCAAAAAAGTGTCGTCACGATCTCCCAAAGCATAAGAAGGAAAAAACCTCATCAAATGGAAGCAACAAGAATATAGCCCGGGAAAGGGAAAATCGAGACGAGTTCCCTTCACGCAATGAAACGAGCATGCCTTTGACTTGACTTGAAAGCCGAGTTTCAAAATGGTCTGGTCGTCTCTAACTTTCGAAAAGGGTGTCTTATGCTCTCTCTACCATCACAATGATCTCCTTGTTCGTTATATAGGTGATGGTACAGCTGGTAAACACAATAACTGAGCTCTGCCAAGGTCCCTGCTATGAGGCTCAGGAGTGTGTCGGAAACTTCAAGTTTATCGCAGCAGTGAATATGTTACTTATTCCACGGGGGACATCAGACCTTGCTTTAGACGTGAGAGCAACCTTTCTTTCGTTGGTTTTTAATTTGTCCCAAGATAAGATAGAAGTCTGACAGTCTCGGCTGATCTAGCTATAGCTCTTACTTAAATTCCTGCTGGTTACTTGACCTCACTCGTTTCTTTCTTCACTATGCAGGAAAAGCAAGAGTTGCGCAGTAGCCTAGTCAAGGCTCTTCTGTCTCTTCTGGAAGGGCGTACTGACAAGTCCATACATGAGACGCTACGGCTGGAGCTCTCTCCTCAACAGCTTAAGGATAATCTCAAGGAAGTCTATTCCTACTTCGTCTGGAAATACAAAGTGTAAGACAGAAGCCCCAGACAAGGCTAAAGGAGACAGGGATAGAAAGAGAGAAGAGAGAGAGAGAGAGAGAGAGAGAGATCATCTGACAAGGACTACAGTGCGGCAACCTCTAAACGGGTTACAGACCTTTTGGTGGGTTTCCCAGTACAATACGTGAGGCCTAGTGGACAGTGAGAACGCTTCCAAGTGGATATATTGGGTGCTGACGTTCGTCTCTTTTGCTTCCTGCGTACAGCTATGAGATGAACGAGACCTGCGGGAGCGATGGGACACTCGCTATGGGCTTCAACATCTACATCCTCATGAAGCAGGTATACTTTCTGTCCCGGCCCTTGATCGCTCTCAGAACACGTCTGAATCTCCCGGTAAATCCTGTACTCCAAACATACTCCGAACTCATTCATCCTACCTCGTTATCACATAGCTTATGGATGCAGAACCTGAACTCGCCAAAGAGTTCAAGCCTAAAGTTAGAGCAGCGGGCTCTGAAGCAAATTCACTAAAAGCAATCCGTTCTGCAGTGGGCAAGGCGGTTGGCGCCTCTGTCGCTGTTGATGCTGTGGGTCAAGTCTTTTCCAATGTCAACTATGCCATCAAAGCGGGACTGGGGTAAGATTTCTTTGCATACTTAGCACCTTCTTAACAAAGACCTGACGGACAATCTATCTGTCCTTCCTTTGAATACTGTGCCGCACCAGGTTGGACGGCGGACGACAGCAGTTTAGCTACTCTTTAACCTATTCTTTCTTTGAGAAGAACTGTGCTAGGGTGGAGGTAGGTGCCCGCTCACTTTTGTCGTCCGCACCTCTTCCCGCCTCTACCGTAAGGCTGTCGTGTGACACTTTACCGGTATTCAAAGTACTGAAGTACCCCGGTTTGACCAGTCAGTTCCACCGTGTGACTTAACTCGCTCTGACTTCAATTCACTGCCAGTTTGCATTTATCTTGCGTTAACCTTTAGCCTCTAACCCGAAAGAGACTAAACAGCTCTATAAACGGAGTTTCTAATGCTTTGCCATGGGAACTCTTGAATGCAGATTCTCTGGAGTCATAACGGGGACAGAAATATTCTTCTGCCCTTCTACTTCCCGATCCACCCCATCTGCTACTGCCTGACCAAGGAAGCAAAAGAGAACCTGCTTCTAGGAGTGGACAGAGGAAGTGAAAAGCTCACTTCGTTTTCAAAGAAGGCAATGGACCTAATAGCACAAATGAGGGTAAGTCCTCTTCCTCACCATATCGTGCACTATCTTATCTGCTGAGTAGTGCGATGAAATCCGATCCTGCTGCTCTCACTTCTGCCCTTAGCAGTTCACGGTGCCCCTTGAGAATCTACTACGTGCCGCTGATGACCAGCGTTTCCCTCTGACTCTTTGTGAACTTTGTTGCAAGGACTACCGATCAATGGTTAAATGGGAACGACCCCATAATCTACTTTTTTGAAAGCCTTGGAAAGACTAATAACGCTTCTCTGCTCTGTTTACAGCATCAATCCTATCTAGTGCGAGAGCGTTCTTTCCTCCTTCCCATCTCACGCAACGGGGATCTGTTCCAGTCCATCTCCTTTATGCTTGCCATCGCCATCAACCTTATCATCTTCTTCTTCTACTCTGCAATCACTGTGGACTCTGAGCCAGTTTTGATGGTAACTGGCAGCAATGGCGTGAACGAGAAGGAGACAGAAATAACACAGAACATCCTTAGTTTCTTAGGATTCTGCCAGGTAAATGGGTTTGCGTATCAGTACCTTTCTGCCACTTTCCGCCATCAATATCTTGACTGTGGATGAATATTTGTTTCACAGTGTGCTTTAGCTAGGGTAGCTGTTGTTTCTCTATTTCCTTCTTTAGTCTCTGACAGATGAGTGTGAACCGTGGTAGCTCAAGATTCTGTGTTATAGGCAATGAGCTCTTTTATGTGTTCGCTGACCCCTCGCTCTATCTAGTTCATCACCTCTCTTCTGGTGGTGTTGAGTTTTCTTATAAACGAAGGGCCTCCTATACTCGAAAAGAACTGGAAAATGTGGCGAGAGAACCTTCGTGCAAGACCTGATGATGGAGAACAAGATCACGGTGCGTCTTAGGATCATATGCCAGGCGGAAGTTTGATGAAGAGATACGGGGGAAAATTTTGATAAGAACATACGTAGCCATAAGACGGTGGTTCTTATCAAGATTGTTTTCTGCCCTACAGCTTCCGATGAGCTAGAGTACAACAACATCAAAGAGGAAGTGCGCTTTCCTTTCTTTGGTACGTAGCTCTCATTTGGGTCTCCTAGTGCCTCTCTCCAGCACTTTCGGTTCCAGTAGTCCATTTTTTCTTCCACTTGTGTCGCTTCTACCTCGGACTCTATTGCTATTACCAGGAACATGTATCTTTGTCAACAAACTTGTCGAGACTACCGTAGCACTAAGTACCGACTGCATTAGTCGCAAATACGCATCTATCGTCTCTCATTTCTATCATTTCTTTCTTTCAGACAATCGTTTGAAGTGGCGCGATCGAGTGGTCAACAGCTTTGTGCTGCTTGCACTGCTTCTGCGAGAACCTGTAGTTCTTTACTACTGCGCATACATCACACTCTCAATCCTGGGGCAGAGAGTAGATATTCTATTCTTTGCTTTCCATCTTCTGGACATTGTCCATAGATTTCCGGTATGTCACCGCGTCCTCCATCCCTTATAGTTTTGGGTCAAGCTTCTATCCGTTCCAATACATCCTTGCCTAGTAAGCTAGGCGATGGACCTATGACTTATTGCTCTGTATTTAGCCTTTGCTCCATGCAGGCCGAATTCCTAGCCTTTTGCAGTTCTCGAAGGGGGCCTCACCTGCACTAGCTGTTTTACCTACTTACTTCTGATCTACGTTGTACATCACAGATTCTTCGCAATGTCATTCAAGCCATCATCACACCATGGAAGACCCTTGCTTTGACCGCGCTTCTGTATATTGTCATGGTTTACATTTTTAGTCTTTTCGGCTTTAAATTCTTCCGTCCGGACTACGTTAGTGAAGAGGACAAAGCGGAGAACCCCGGTCTCTGGAGGTGCCAAAAAGTCTCAGAATGCTTCTTTCTTACGCTTGATCAAGGCTTCAAGTCTGGTGGTAAGAGTCTGCGCTCGAGTTGATGAGGAGAAAAGCTAAAAGCGGTTCTCCTTCATAATTCTGAGGGGTTATCTTTCTCTCAGCTCTTGCACTCCTGTACAATTCTTTTCACTCCGCTGCGTCACAGACATGGATGTCCATTGAACTGGTCCGAAGTCACGCCTTCTTGAACCGCCTTGGGCTAGAAGTTGCCATGTCACTATCTGATATTTGCTCAACCTTGTACCTGTCTTCTTTCCCTATCAGGCGGCATTGGTGGCTTCCTTCAGCAGCACGAAGCCGGGTCGAACTATTACTATTATCGTCTCTCGTTTGACATGCTGTACAACGTCGTTTTGATGATTGTTCTCCTGAACATTGTCTTCGGTATTATTGTGGATACCTTTGCTGACCTCCGACAGGAGCATAAGGAAAGGGAAGATGATCTCCTCAATCTGTGCTTTATCTGTTCTCTTCATAGAAGTCATTTTGAGCGCGTCAACCCTGGAGGTGAGTCAACTATTATTGATATCTGACAGGCGTCTTTCTTCGGCCCACCTAACTTCGTCCGTTTTCATCCACTTCCTTCCTCCCATAGCTTTTCGCCAGCACCGCAAGCGTGATCACAACGCCTATCATTACCTTTGCCTCTTTGCTCACATTACCTTCAAAGATGTGACGGAGTATTCGGGACTAGAGAAGTTTATTGCGTCTAAAGTTTCGATGGGAGATGGAAGTTTTTTCCCTATTCATAGAGCCCTCATCTTAGAGAGAGAGGAAAATGAGGTAGATACTGACATTACGTTCGACCTATGCTTGCCTCTATCATCAGTATTCCTCTTTTCTCCTTAGATCAATCATCGTCGTTGGGTGGTAGCGATAGACGGCTGCGGGACTGTTTGTTATGGCAAATGGTTTTCTTTCCTTTCTCATGGGATCGAGGAGAATTTGGTTTCCTTTCTTTGCTGGTTCCTTTGCGTCGTTTCCTCTTTCACCTCTTAAATTTCCTGCCTGTCCTCAGATTCTCACATACGCTTCCCATGGTACAATCCACCTTCACTTTAGACGTTGCCTAAGGAACGACTATTGGAGGACGATGATGAGCCATCTTCTTCTTCCGTTGGCGATCTAGAGCGCTCAAAGAAGCCCCAGGGGGAGACTCAGAGACAGCTTAGTGAGATGCAGAGCGCGATAAAGTCCCTTGTCATTGCCCTAGAGAGTCTAAAAACAGCAAGGTAAATGGCAACTTTGCTGCTGTGCTCACCGCTCTATAGTCAAAACTCTTCCAGGCCTATCCCGCTCTAAGTATATGGTCACCCTGGTGGTCCATGCCCTGCCCTCGCAAGTCAATCTACGTCTGACCAGAGACTCTTTCTTTCTTCCAGCTTCACTGATCCAGACGTCAAGCACGACCTTTCCGCACTTGCTAAGAATCAAAAGCAAATTTTGGATCTTCTTTCCTCCACTTCTCCTCGTCCGCGCTCTGCCCCCAGCTTCGTAGCAGAGAAGTAGAGATACTTTGTCAACTGGCACCAACTACTATAATATACTAAGTATAGAACTAGTATACCAAAAAGGGTGTCTCTTACTTGCCAAATTAGGAAGGTCACATCCCTAAACTCTAGAAGAAAAGGGGGATAAGAGCTAACGGCAGGTAGTCTGAACAAGAGGTCGCAGGAACCTATGTTAGTCTCCTTCATTCTCCGCAGAGATATAAGGATGATCATGAAGATAAATCTCGTTTCTCAACTGTTCTAGACCGTTTTCTTGCTCTCTCCATGCCCGCCACTGCCCTTAACTAACTCCAGCACTCGTTTGTAGTCATTGTCACTGCCAACGGCAATGAGCCGGCGGCCTAAACAGAAAATCGGATACGTGTCAGTTTAGAGTTGACGGAAGGGATCTCGAGAGTCACGCTGTAAGGGAGATGATATAAAGAGACAAAAACGCATTGGACTCACGTCTGCCCGATCTCTGCTTCGTGGCTGTGTCTATCACTGCAAAAGGAAATAGGTCCTTTCGCAGCCCATTGGTATCAGAGGGTGACAAGGAGGATGCTTCCTCAGTCTCACGAGCCAACTCCCAGTATCTCTTGCAGGAGATGCCAGACTTGGCATCTTCCATTGTCTGACAAGCGGTAAAGCAGCGAAGGATGGCGTTAGGTTCTAAAAACTACGAAGACTGACCTCAAATTTACCACTTCCGGGAGCAAAAAGGTGATAGTACATTACCCGCCAAGAACCCACATGTCTCATTCTCATCTACAACTCAGGCACTACTAAGGCTCACCCTTACCTTCCACATCTCCATCTTCCTGCCTCTGATGACTGCGTAGTGCTCCGTCCATTGCCCAAAGAGTCCATCCGTTCGCTTCCAAACCGTTCCCGCCCAGTCCGCCTGCATCTTGGTCGCAACGATCTTTGACCCTTTATTGGCGACATAGCGAAGATGCTGAGTGCGGAAGACGGCCTACGGGAAGAGATCAGGATGAGTAGCCCCGGAAAAGAGAAGTTTAGCAGCGACAGTCTTTCCTGATCCCGACCCCAAGTGTGAAGCCTCGCATATACCGTCCTTCCATCTTCCGCGTTGGCGTTCGAAATACATCCCCTTCCTACTATCATTGTCGAGTTACGTGGTCTTCTGTTCGCATTTGGGCTACGCTTGTTTCGGTTCGCATTTG
>FLMG01001895.1:0-26856 GCA_900088475.1 Hyphochytrium catenoides
GTTGCATGCAATTTGCATGCAAGTATGCGACTTATGATAAATTGCATGCAATTTCGAAACCCTGCTTCCTAGTCACAATCATGTGAAATTTCCTCGAGTCCGGAAATCAAATACGAAACAACTTCTTGATTCATTTAAACTAGTTTTTTTTGGTGTTAGCCTGTCCGGTAATATGACGGTGGTCGATAATTGGTGGACGTACCCTTACTACAGAGCTTGATACGACGGAGTAATTCATTCTTCTTCAGATTTATTTGTAAATTCATCCTTTTGTTCAAATCAAATAATTACCGAAATGGGAATTGCGAACATATCCAAATCAATTTCGCCACCGCCAGGCCAAATCGGAAAACGGTCAAGCCGAATTCCGTTCCAATAAATAGCACCAGGGAAGAAGAGGAGGAGGTAGCCCCGAACAAGAAAGCTAAGAAGAAGAAGAATGAGGAGAAGAGTAGTGGTGAAGATGGATCTGCGCCGCTGCGGCGCCCGTCAGAGCAGCAGCAGTATTAGCTCTATTATCATCACATCGAAATATCCGCGCCTGATTGAAGCCTTCTTCATCATTCAAATAGTATAAAAGCCATCTTCTCCTGCTGCTGCTAGCTTATTTGTTCTACCACCCGCCCGCGTAACGGCTTGCTTTGCTTTGCATCAGTAGTCTGGTGGTGGCTGTTCTATATATTAGACAGAGACCGCCTGTTCTTCTATTGTTTGGGTGGGCTTTATTATGGCGCTCCTTTGTGAGAGATAACTGCGTCTGAGCAGATCGTCATAGCCGGAGGAGTAGAGGTCCATCTTCTTTTTGTGCTGCCGAACCAAGCAAAAATCCTCGCTCCTCCGCCTTCTCCGTCTCTTCTCGCAACCGGGGGCTCCTAATAATAACAAACTGCAGGTGACTCATTTTCTTTCTTAATTCCTTTATCGGACGAATGATAATAATGAAGAACGAGAAGAGTCATCTCGTCACCGGATGAAGACGAGAACTGTTGCTGGCTGGTGGTACTACTACTACTTGTGGGTTCCGATGCGGATAAAGAAATGCACCTTGATGACAGGAAGAAAGAAAGAGCGATTAGCGCGGGAAGGCAGGAGAGAAGGGGCGAGCGGCTTGCTCCTCACAACTTAACCCAAAGACGTAGCCGAACAGAATAGGAGAAGGGAGGAGATAATAATAGTTGTCCTAAGTAAAAGATGGCTGCTTGTTGGAACTGACCTTCTTTTTTGGCTCTTCTTTCTCCTCTCTGGCAGGTTTGAACTAAGAAGAAGAAGAAGGGTAGCATCAACAACTTCATCTTAGTAGCATGACCAAGCCTGGTCTTCTCCTCTCTCTACTAGGAAGTCTTCTCAGGAACTCAGCAACAATGGCTCTTTGTTGTCTTGCGGCACAATTTCATGTCATTTGCCATCTCCCTTACCCCTCTCTCCTTCCTCCCTTCTTCTTCCGGGAAACCATCATTGAAAAAGGAGGTATAATCATATCATCTTCCAGAATCTACTACGCGTTGGCCACTCACTATAAAGATCAAGAAGAGGGAAGCGCAAAGACTAACAATCGAAAATGGAACGCACAAGAAGAAGGTAGTGGCCTCCACCACCAGCGCCCCATTTAATTCGCTATGACATGGCCCTCGTAAATAACGGCTTTTGCTCTTCTTGTAGAGTACTTTTTGGTCTCCGTGCTCCTCTTCTTGTTCAAGACCAATAGAACCCCCTTTATTTTTTGCCTATCAGGGCTTGCGTGATGTTATTCTTCCTACCGGACCACTAATAACAAAGTTGCAATATTCCCCTTTGTAGGGCGCACCGATGATGATGAAGAAGAAAGTGGACAACCTGACGACGACAAGAACTACTACAGCAGGCCTGTTTTCTTCCGTGGTGGTCAGGCTGCTCGCTCCTCTCGAACCATATTCACATCTTCTCATCCTTTGATAGTTCAGATAAGTACTGCTGGATTGCCCTCGGCAGTGTCTCCGGAGGAGAGAACATTCAACCATAATGAGCAGAAGAAGGAGGAGACGATGGTGGTTCCATTTGCAGAAGAAGAGGAAGAAGCCCAGTCCTCACCAACCAAAGACAACAATAATGCAACCACCACCTTCTTCTCTTTTCCTCTTCGATGCTCTCTTCAAATCTGTTGGATGCCCGCACGTCCCTCTTCTACATTCTCTGAGCATGATAGCTACGACTCCTCCTACCGACCGAGGAAGAAAAAGCAACCACAACAAGAAGAAGAAAAAAAGCTGAAAGAGGATGAACATGGCCTCCTAGTCTACCAGCAGCACCAAATGGTAGGGAGACGCATCAATTTATCCTCTCAACAATCTCTATCAGCTTTCATGAAGAAACTAGCTCTGTGCTGAATACATTTGACTTTCTTTGCCTTCTTCATTTTTGTTGTTGATAGTTATAGTCAAATCTTTGTTCCATTTTGTTTTCTCCTTTGTCTTCTTCTTTTTTCCTCCTTGTTCTAAGTGGTTCACAGCAGAGGAGTACTAGCTCCCTCTGACCTGTTGCTTGATCTCATATATTCTCTATTATCAGCGTGTGGGGACACTCCGTGTATGCACGCACTAACGTTGCTCTCTTCTCTCTTCTGTGTCACTAAGCCTCCTTCCTATTTCGCCTCACTCTTGTTGTTCGTTTTTTTTGCCTCATTATTATCCCTTGTTTTACTATCCTTCTCACTCTCTTCTCTTCTTGTCTGACGACCAACATTTCTTCGTGCATCTCTTTAGAAAATCTATGAGTGGAATATTATCGATGGCCTACATGGTGGACAAAGCTATAGTCTGAGGCTCGACCGCTGTCTTTGTCTAGAGCCACCAGAAAGAAATCCTCAGAATGTTCACAACAAGAAACAGAAGAAGAAGGATAAAGGAGAAGAGGAGGAAAAGGAAGAGAAGAGAACGGTTACCAAGGAGAAGGGCGAAGAGATGAAGTCGATTGACATCGATGAGGTAGTCGTCAATACCTTTCTCTCCGAGCAGCGGCTTCTTCTTTATCATCATTTACCGGCCTTCTTCTCCATTTGAACTCCAGAGAAGAGGAGCATCAAAGCATGCTTTCTGGCGATCAAAGACAGTCTTTTTCTCTGTACCCGCACACGGCGTAGGACACAGCGATGGGAGGCCTTCCATCGGTAAGAGGAGGAAGTGGTCGAATTCGCTGGAATCCTCTTTTTGTTGTCCCACTACCCTCCTTGACCTTTCCCCTTAATTTTCTTTATTCTTTGCCTCTCTTCTCCTTTCTTCCTTCCCGGTCTCTCTCGTTGTGGCCTTGCTGAGGAGAAGGGGACAGATTGCGTTGCTTTGATGGGGGCAAAGGAAGTCCTACTGATCGTACGGGTCACCAGCAACAACGGGGAGATGGAAGTACTTTCTCCTTCTCACTTTTTCGGTCTTCTTGTTGGCAGTCTTGTTTCCCTCATCGATCGCCTGTCTCTCTGTTCTTCCAAATCTGCTCCTCTGTCAAACCGTTGTCTTACCGCTTGGCTACGTCTAACTGATCATTGTCAGTGACGCTCCGGCTGAAAAAGGAGAAGCGTCCTTATGCCGCAGAAGGAGAAAATGGGCGAGCTCCTTCTCCTCTCTCTTCGTCATCCGTGATGTCCATCTCAAGACTCTGCCATAGTACTGAGGATGGGCGTCACAACGGCAATGTTCCAGAGCAATCAAAGGAGAGGGCATGGGAGCCAGAAAATGGATCGCTGGTCGAGTAAGAGAGCTGATGACCTACTACCTTTCTCTCGCTTCGCGTTGTCATTGCTACATTTGTTTCCTTTCTTCCGTCTTCACTCTACCTCATTTACTCCTCCTCTATGTTGGCTCCTCATCGTTGTCTTGCTTTCCATATTGTTCTTCATGAGGAGAAAGAATATCTCGTCAGACCTGCGGCGTAGCTTTCTTACTGTCTTCCTCTCTCCTCTCTCCTCATGGCGCGTTGCTGTTGCCCCCATACATCCTTTTCTTCTCCTCCTGTATGTCTTGGACGCTCTTTTATGCGGCTTACGTACCCTTTCTCCAATCAGATGGATGCTTCAAAAGACACGGACCGAGAGAACAAGAGCAAGCTTTCTTTCCCTCTTCGTCCTCGCTTATCTTCTTTTGCTTCTTCTCTCTCCACCTCCTCTAGGCCTCTTCCTTGTTGCGCCTCTTCTTCTTCTTTCCTCCACCGCAACTGCTCTACCATTCCGTTCTGGGCTCGTTGACCCTCGCCCGAAAGCCTCTGAAGAACGGAAGGAGAAAAGACAAAAGTTCTTCAACAGAGCGGATAAGATGGCCGCTTCTCCCCATGCAACCATCTCTCAGACAAGAATGAGGGAAGAAGAAGAAGAGAAACCTGGTAGCAGGAAGAGAAGGGGAAGAAAGCCATCGTCTTCCAAGGTCTACCCTTACTACTCCTCTGAAGAGGCAAAGTCATCCTTATCCTCCGCCGCCATTCCGCCTAAGATTGCGAAGATCAGAAAGGAAATGAAGTTAGAAACGGAAGCAACCCTTGCCTCTCAACCTGCGTGGGACGCGTCAGAAGATTCAAAGCCATCCACCGTAGAAGATGATGATGACAGTACTGAGAACAGTAAGGCCCATCTCCCTCTTCGTCATGTTTTCTCTTTTATCCGTTCTTTCTCTCTCCCGTAGTAGCGTCTTGGTGCGACGGTCGCCACCTCACTGGGTTGTCTCTTCTCCTTCTTCTCCAACTCACTCCGTTCGTGAAATCGTTATCTTTGTTATCTTCTAGAGTTTCCTTCTTCTTTCGTCTTCCTCCTCCTATCCACTTCTCCATTTTTTCATCACTTCTCCTTCTTCCTCTCCTTGTATCATCACTCATTGAAGTGAACACTAGTATTGGTGAAGAAAAAGAGGCAACTGCCAGGAGACAGAGAGAAGTGCTTCAGATGGCGAAAGAGAAGGGAGAAGAAGATGAAGCAAATGAAGAGGAAGAAGGTGACCAGATAGAAGAAGAAAGAAGGATAATAGCCGCAGCAAGAAGAGGAAGAAGGGTTCAACTAGAAAAGAGGAGGAGAGCAGTTCCCTTTCCTATGATGAGGAGGTAAGCAGCCAGAGCAAAAGAGTAGTAGAAGATGAAAAAAGAGATATGGAGAATGCAGAGAAGGGAAGAAGTAGGAAAGGAAAGACAGACCAAGAGTTGAAAATACTGCATAGACGAAAGGAGAGAATGATAATAAGGGGAACAACAGAGCAAGTCTGACATAGTTTGATGATGAAGGAGCGAGATACTGTCGGAGAAATCTCTCTTATTCTGCCTCATCTTCTCTCTCTCTTTGTCTCATTCACTCTTCTCTCTCTCTTCTTACTGTGCTTAGGTTGTTAGCTTTCTTTATCCTTCTCTTCTCTTTTCAGTTCTTCTGGACCTGACAGGATGCGCCACTCGGGCTAGGTTGTTACCAAGATTTGCAAAGTGCAAGCCTTCAGTACGTAATGTTGGAGGATGCAGAAGAAAAGAAAGAGACGACGAAGATACATGTCGCCTCGCTCCTTCTTCTCTCTCCGCAGAGGAGGCCGTTGCGCTTTATGATCTCCTACGTTCGAAGTTAAGCTTCAGAAGAAGAGTAGAGGGCACTAGGACGCTCCCAGCTTACGACGAGAAGAAGCTAGAAGAAGAGGAGAGAGATGACGAAAGACTTCAGGAAGAAGAAGAAGAAGAAGCAGGACAAGACTGTGAGCCTTATCTTCTTCCCTTCGTCCTATCTCCTTTCATCAAATATGCCGTTGTTCCTCTCTCTTCTCCGCACCTCGCTACTCCCTCCTCTCCTTCTCCGTCTACGATAACTGTCTATCGGTAGTTTTCTTCTAGGTATGATGGGTTTGCCTCCTTTGTTTTTTCTCTCTAAACACTTCTGATGCTTGTTGCTTATTAACGAAGGTAATATTAAGAGAGAAAGCACGAGGACAGACGAAAGAAGGATGGAAAGAAGGACAACAATAGCATCTTCGTCCGCGTTTGATCAACCGAAGAGAGAACGCCCCTCCATTGCGTGTGAGGAGCTCTCGGCCCTCTTTAAAAGGTAACGTTCTTCATACTACTTCTGTTTTTCTCAATAATTAACCCCGTCCTCTCCTGATTCTTCTTCTAGACCTCGTTCTCTCTGTCTTCTTACTTCTTTTCTTCTTTGTCTACTTCCTATCCCTCACTTCTTAACTCCTCCTCCCTGTTCATATTTTGTCTGCAGTGTCGCTCTCCTCGTTATTCCCTCTTTTGGCTTTTGTTTCGCTTCATTTTTCTATTGCTGGCCTTGGTGTTCGAATCCTTGCATCTTGTCCTCAATTCGATAGCTGAGCAGAAATGGGAAGAAGGAGACAGAAGAAGAACTAAGATCTCACCGCAAAATGAGACTTGGTAACAAGCTGTTTTCTCAGATCCGTGCACTTCTATATCTTGTTGACATTTACTATTACCGTTCTGTCTGTTCGACCGTCATCTTCCTTCACTTTCTCTCGTGTCTACGCGTTGTCCTCTCTCTTCTCAAAGTTCTGCTAAGAAAGTGTCTACGCGTTGTCCTCTCTCTTCTCAAAGTTCTGCTAAGAAAGTACCTCTTCCAATAGTCTCCATAGCCTTCTAGCGCGTGGTCTGACTTCTCTTTTGTATGGTGGGCTAACCTCCTCCCAATGTGTCCTTTCCTTCTCTACCTTCCTCTTTCCATTTTTCCACAAAATAAATGCACCAGCGCCGGACGTCGAGGAGGAGAAAGTTTACTGGCAGAGACCAAGTGAAGAAGAACTGCGTCTTCAACGAGACCGACGGAAAGTGAACGATAGCAGCAGCTCTACTCACTCAGGCACAACCTCTCAACCGAGAAAAGAAGAAGATCAAAAGAAAGTCGAAGTTGAAGAAGAAGAAGAGCTCAGTCTCCCAACAGCAATTCTTATGGGGACTGTCAAAAGTACGTTCCGTTTCGCTTAGGGAGATGTTATTATGGACCCTTAACAGAGAGGGAGGAAGAAACATAATAGAGGAGAAAACCGTCAGGAAAAGCAAGAGAAAAAGAGGAGAGAAAGAGAAGGGGCCGCCGGAGAAAAGGAGAGATTGCGGTGGTGCGAGCAAGAAACAAAGGAACATCGGACAGAGAGAAGGGGAAATGGTTCTAGCTTCGCTATGGTCCTCTTCTTTCTTATCGATCCTCCTTCTCCTCCCGTCCCTAGTGACACAGCATAATCTCACCTTTCTCTCTTCTTCTACACTTTCTCTCTTTCCCCTTCGCGCTCTTTCCTTCCCTATCTCCTCCTCATTTTCTCGCTTGTCATCAATCCTCTAATCGATTTCTTCTGTCTCTTGGGTACTCCCTTATCAGGCCAAGAAGAGGAGGAACAGCAATGGAGAACATTCTTTGACAATGTGATCTATGGCAAGGGACTGGCGTAGGCGGTCGATGGCTGAAGAAGACAAGTCAGGAAAGTCGGCGGGAAGAGATGAAATACAGAGAAAGAGAGAAAGACAAGAGTGAACAATAAAAAGAGAGAGAGAGAGAGAGAGAGAGAGAGAAAGAGAGAGAGAGAGAGAGAGAGAGGGATAAAGAGACAACAGGACACAGACCACCTAGTCGGGTCCCATCGACAGAAGAAAGAGCAATCCGGTTTTTCCCTTCCTTCTTCTTTTGTTTGTGCTCTTCTTTAGATCAATACGAGCTCCACCTCTGATGCCGCGAACGTTGTCTCCTTCTCCTTTCCCTCATTTTCTTTTATCAAAGATCTAGGATCGCTCCCTTTGGTTCTTGCACTTCTCTCCTTTGAAGTATCTCTTTTATCCTCATCCTCCTCGCCTTATTATCTTCTCCATTTCGAGTCTTCGTTTCCCTGCTTCCTCTTACACTCATCATCAGGCAGGCCCTCTCTCATGTCTTGTCCTCCACACCACCACACCCCTGTCTCTCTCTCTCTTTCTGTCTCCCTCTCTTGTGGTCTCTCTTCTTTCTCTCCTCTCTCTCTTTCTTCTCTCTCTCCTCTGTCTCGCTCTCCTATAAAAAAATGGTTCTTGCCTTCTCCTTTGACATGATGCTCTTTCTCTCCCACTTCTGTCCTTCTCCTTATTCTCTCTGTTGCTTGTATGGCCGTGTAGCCCCAGCTCTCGTTATTTTTCCTTATTTCCCTTCCACAATGACATCTTCTCCTTTCTCTCTCCAAGGAGTAGATTGTTTCTATAGTACTGCAGCGTCAGGTGTTTGGCTTGTGTTAGCATTCTAGACTTATTACCAGGGAGCGTTTAGGAAAAGGGTGGTAATAAGAGAAAGAGGGAGAAGAGAGAGAGGAGAGAGAGAGACGATAGGAGAGAGAGAAGAAAGAGAGAGAAGAAAGGAGAGAGAAACGAAAGGGAGAGAGAGAGAGAGAGAGAGAGAGAGAGAGAGAGAGAGAGAGAGAGCGGCCTGGGAAAGACCAGGCTGGCAACAAAAAGAAAAGCATTCCAGCAGCCAAAAGAGACCTTGCCGCTTTCCAAAATGATGCGCTAGCTAGGCCTCTACGATGGGAGAGAAATCTCCGAAATCAGAGACAGACCCTGGGAGGATACATACCGTAGGAAGAAGAAAGACATGGAAAGAGAAAAGGGAAAGAGAGAGAGAGAGACACAGAGATGCAGACGGCCGTACGAAGGCCAGAGCCAACTTTGCGAGAAAGACAATGACAAAATAACCCCAAACAA
Organism: Hyphochytrium catenoides; assembly: GCA_900088475.1. NCBI lineage: Eukaryota > Hyphochytriomycetes > Hyphochytriales > Hyphochytriaceae > Hyphochytrium > Hyphochytrium catenoides. The sequence goes on from FLMG01001895.1 coordinate 8,656, forward strand.
GTTGGAAGCCCACCGAAATAGTTCGCACGCAGGCTATACGCTTATCTTCTCCCTTCTCTCTCTCCTCCCGTCTTTATTATCCAAACGTTACCCTTCCGCAGGTAGGAGCAACACCGAGGAGAAGAAATGTCTCTGAGAGAGAGAAGTTCCGTACAAGAGAAGAGTGATTTTGGCTTTTATATAAAATTGTGAAAAGCAGGTGGAGCAAACCAGGAAGAAGAAAGAGTGGGAGGGATCGATGCATTATAATGGCGCCGACGGGCAAGAGATAAAGAGGCAGTACAGGCGTCGGAAAGATACATGTGCCAGAAATTCCGTGCAGGTAGGTGCAAAAAAAGGATCAAGAAGTCAACAACCTCAAGGCTTTTGTTTCTCAAGAGGGTTTTTTGTCTCGGATGTGCAGACGCAAATGAGGTGCAAAAGATGATGAGGAGAGAAGGAAGGAGTCGTGTGAATGGAGCTACGCTTCAGTCAGCTATGGTGGGACTCCCACATTCCTGGTACGATGGGGCATGCAGCAACTGACACTGCCATTTCCTCCATCCTTTCTTCTCTCTCCCGATCCTTGCCCTTTCCATCTTGAAGAGGTAAGAGAGACCGCTAAGAAGACGTATACTGGCGCCTCTCTGCTCATCCGTGATAGATGGACGCCATGACATCCCAGAGTTCTACCTCTGTGCTGGCGCTCTTTTTCTGAGAGAATCTGCTCCCACTCCTTCTCCTCTGCAAAACAAGAGCGATAAATTTGAAGAGGGATGTGCTCACCCTGACAAAGAAAGAGGAAGCGGGCAAGTCTAGAAATTTCCTCTTCTGATAAGGAAACGGAGAGAAAGGGAGGTGGAAGAAGACGAGAACGAAGTGATCGTTTGTAGATGTGCTGCTGAGTGGAAGTGCGGGCTGGTGGGTTTGGACCAATGAGAGGCAGGAAAAAGAGAGGCAACCTCTTCAAACAGCTCTTCAAACACATCCCCAATACCTGTAAATGACCCGTACGTGAACACTCACATTCCGGGGTATTACGTAGGTGTCATGCGATGGAGAAGCAGATTCAGTCCCCTGTCAGGTGTAAAGACAAAAGATAGACTTTCTTTGCACTGTGGGCACTAGACCACTTTTTGCGAGCCATGCCGAACAAGCTAAATGGCACTTTCAATAGCGTCCACCCCTCTTCTCTCTCCTTTGGCAGCGTGTCTTATCGAGTATTATTGTCAAGGAGGAAAGAGAGCAGGACCTTAGTAGTATTCTAGTGGTTCCGTTTGGACCAACTGAGAAAGCGAAGCGTCACGAGTTTAGAGAAGCAGAGGGAGCATCACACGCTAGACGTGAGGCGGACGGAATTTTGGCTCTGCAGCCTCGACACTGACTCCCTTTTTTCTGTAGAACTACTACCACACAAAACGGCCTCCAAGCACCAAAGCAGCCAAAGCATCTAGGCTCCTTGCAGAAACTCTTCCTTCTCCTCCTTACCTTCCCGTCACTGTCCAGCTCCAAAAGCACAAGTGAGCCATTTGTCCGCCATTGAGAAATCGATTCGATCCTGTAACTTATTGCACAAGTAAAATAATGGCACAAGAACAGGACAGCGAAGCCTGATCCTCTAGCCGGTTAAGCTGGGAGGGAGCACTCAGACAAATTTCAGCTCTGTCCTGATAGGCATCTGCTTTCCAGCAGTAAGAAGATAGTCAGTCGGCAGGAACTACCTGCCTAGAATCAGATGAGACAAGTCTGAAGAGACTTTGAGGGTCTTGAGGCCCACGATTGCTATAGATTTACTGTCAGCCAGCTACCGTTTTATGGTAGAGGTACAAGGGCGTGTACTGTACCGCTACTACGCTTTCTTATCCTAGTCCTATGATGAGATGAAATCGAAGCTCGAGAGATGCTTGCAGTCATAACTCTAACTATATCTACTACTAAGTACCACTACGATGTATATAATGCATACCTGCTGTTTACTATGGCATTGTAGGTGCACCAGCTGGGTGCCAGATCTACTACTGTTAAAAAAGCAGTAAAACGGTATCGTACCACGACAAGAGCTGGACTGGTTGTATTGCAAAGTAAAAAGTACTGCTTGGAGAGCTTTCATTAGACACCTTGTCGGGGTCTTTCCACTGTTGAGAGTACTGAAATTTTAAATGTTCACTTATTGAGAGATCAGAATTATTGGGAAGCAATGGAGTTGTGTCTTCTTAATCATCGTGAAACTTTGTCGAATAAATGTATGAGCATTTCAATTCACGAGAAAGGAGAATGTCACTTTATTATGACCTATTATAAAACATGTCCAGGCCCTCGTCCTCCTAAAGAACGACTACTATAGTTCTATTAGATGTCCTAAGTCTTTGCTGTAAAACGGTAGTAGAATAGGCAAAGACTGGGATTCTCTCTGGAGGAGCATTTATTTAGCAAGGAAACAGGAAATGACTTCTAACTGTAGACCTAGCGAGAGGATCTGAGAATTATACGAGTGGCAGCTGCCAATGGCCTTGCCTTAAGTTATCACAGACGCCGGTCTCACCTCACATCAGTCTTACTCTAATTAGACAAGTCGGACTTCGACTCTTCTTCACTATGTTCACCACCTCTCTTTCTCTCTCTCTCTCTCTCTCTCTGTCTGTTCTTTTCACTCACTCGGTACCTATAGCTTTCTGCTCTCTACTTTCTCTTGTCTCTCTCTGTATTTTCTTTTCTTTATAACAGGCTTCCCCTTACGGTTCGCTTCATTAGTACGCCTTTCCCGTCTTTGAGCTCATCCTTGGGCAGGGCACCTAATAGTTCTACCTTTTGGGTGATGTTGTCTCACTTCTGCTACTAGTGTTAGCCTCAAAATTCCTTGCTCTGGTCTTTCTTTGCTCGTGCCATTGAAGTTTCACAGCCCTTATGACCCCTCTGTCTCTATGCGCGGTCCTTATGTCTCGTCTCCGTTGTGTTCGACCCTGTTCACCTTGAACCCTGAACTCTATGCACATAAACACGCTCAGAGAATCTTATTACCTCCTTCTGGCTACCTCCAAAAATGCACTCAAATTATTTGTGAGCAGAAGTTGTCTCTTTCTCCAGCTCCTGCCGGCTTTAGACTATCCCATCGAAGGGAGAGAAGAGAAGGAACAACAAAGAGAAAGCGAGGGAGGGTCATCCATGCACCTGAAACTGCGACAGATATCTGCTGTTTTGGTGCATCAAAAATTTTCCTCCTCTATCTTTATACCTCTTTGTCACGTTTCCTTTCAGGCCTGCAATTCGCTCTCTTTCGTTCATGCCTTGGAACTTCCCCTGTCTGTCATCTCTACTCCGAGACATTTGCAATGCTCGCAGCAAGGTATACCTACTAGAGGAGAAGAAAGGGAGAGGATTGGAGTGGCAGCACTCTTTCTTCCAGGCCTGTTTCAGTCTTTCCTGGTCTAGCGCATCCCGCTTTCCTTCTTATCTCTCTCCTGCTGCTGGAGCTTCTCAGACATTCATTTTCAAAACGGAAGAGCCCGGTGCAGCACCAGTTACCGGCGCGGTGGTGATTCTGCTCCCAATCTGTCTCGATACCAACATACGGGTCATCCCTTCGTCAACATACTAACCATGAGGGCCGCTCTTTCCCTCTTTGCTTTGATTCTTCTTTACTCTTCAGCTCCCTCGACACCAATCGTCTCGGCACAACTGACCGTGGACAATTTTCCTAAGGGAAAAGCCAATGGCTTTTATATGACTACTCCCCCACAGGCAGTCCTCACTGGTGATGCCTGCAAGCAGTATAAAGTTCCCACCGCAGCAGGATGGCAGGAGATTGCTGCCAAGATCAAGTCCTTTCTTGAGCTCAAGGATTTGAAGTCGGGTCCCCAGCAAATTGATGCCAGGCGCTTTGCTGCCATCTTCATCCGCGCCGCCTTCCATGACGCAGGCACCAGAGGCCCGAAATCTCTTATCCCGCCGCCCTTGAACGCCACTTCATCGCCCACTCCTCAGAGCAGCAGCACCACCCCGGAAACTCGACCTACAGAAGCTGTTCCCACGCCCTCCCCAACTGAACCTGCCACCACCGCGCCACCAAGTGAGTCCGCGCCAACTCCATCACCAAGTGAGCCTGCCACCACTGCGCCACCAAGTGAGTCCGCCCCAACTCCATCACCAACTGAACCTGCCACCACTGCGCCACCAAGTGAGTCCGCCCCAACTCCATCACCAAGTGACGTGAGCTCTGGCTCCGGAGAGGCTGAGTCCAGAACAGCACAAGGACACGCTCTAAGTTTGGGGACTCGATCGGTTAACATATCTCCAGCCTCCGAAGAAATTCTGCAAGTTGACGGATCTTCCGCCCCTTCTCCGACTCCAGCTTCTTCAGCAGAGACGGCGCCAGCTACCTCCTCTCCAACGCCCGCAGCCGCCGAAGTCGAGCCCTTGGCCACTCCTCTTCCAACTCCAGCAGCTACACCTGGTGAGACGGCACCTGATACCTCCTCTCCAACGCCAGCAGCTACTCCTGCGGAGACGGCACCTGATACCTCCTCTCCAACGCCAGCAGCTACTCCGGCGGAGACGGCACCTGATACCTCCTCTCCAACGCCAGCAGCTACTCCGGCGGAGACGGCGCCTGATACCTCCTCTCCAACGCCAGCAGCTACTCCGGCGGAGACGGCGCCTGATGCCTCCTCTCCAACGCCAGCAGGTGCAGAAGAGGAGCCCTTGGTAGCCCCTTCTCCAACACCAGCAGCTACCCTAGAGGAGACCGCTTCCGAAACCATCATCACTTCAGAATCTCAGTCTGGCGCTGCAGGTCTTACTCTTTCTTCCTCTGCCAATAACGGTGTCGACCAGGAGCTAGGGTCCGTCAGTGGAGACGCCCCGATCAGTGTCGAGGAAGGCCAGAGCACAATCACGACCCGAAGGGCACTGAGGTCGGAAAGAAGACTTGGAGTCCGAGCTCTTCAGTCACAAGCGTCTGACCCTACACCTGTCCCCTCGCTCTCTGCTACCACGACGACCTCTAGTCCTACGCCTGTTCCACTAAGCACTGCCTCACAACCTACCCCGGCTTCCCTTGGAAGTGCATCCAATCCTACGCCAGCGCCTACACCATCTACCTTGTCGAGCGCGACCGCCCTGGTAGGGGGAGCAGACGGCTCTCTAGTGTTCTCTCCAGAGGAAGCAGCCTTCCTCGGCAATGAAATGCCGTTTCCCTTCGTTCCTTACGTTCGCGGGGCTTTGATCGACATCGTGGAGGAGTTTGGCATCTCCTGGGCGGATGCTATTGCAGTCGCAGGCGCAGTGGCGTCGAACTTCTTCAACAAAGACAATCCTAAGAGTTTCCAACTCGATGTCGGCCGTTGCGATAACCCTGCCACCAATCCTGCCTTTGCTCTCCCCTTACCATGGTCTTCCCTTACCGAGCTTATAGGCTACTTCAGGAGCGTGGGACTCGGCATACGTGAGGGCGCTGCCTTGTTGGGCTCCCACGTCCTGATGAAGGACAATGGCAGAGCTGGACCGGACAACTTCAGGACGGCTCCCGAAGGAGAAGCTGGTCCTCAGATGTACAAATGGACGAACAAGTACTATACGGACGGGATGGCGGGCACCATGACGCTCTCCGGCCAGTTTTTGGAGACGAAGGTGGAATGGACGGCGTCGGACAAGTGGCATTACACGCCCAACGATGCGTTGGTCTCTTACGCCATGACGAGGAAGACGCCTGAACCGGATGCCCAGAATTGGGCGGTGTCGATGAGGTTCTTCGCGATGGATCCTCAGGGTTGGATCAACGTTTACTTCAACGCCTATCGCAGGATGACCAACATTGGCGCGCGCTATCTGCCAGGAAAGCGGACGCTTATCTCGATATCAGCATAATAACCACCGACCCGGTCCACCCGCATGAGGAGAGGAGAGAAAGGCTTGCTTGAGAGTAGTAAACAAAGCTTCTTCCGCGAGAAGCTCTCTCTCTCTCTCTCTCTCTGTCTTCTCTCTCTCTCTCTCTCTCTCTCTTCTCTCTCTGTCTTCTCTCTCTCTCTTCTTTTCAAGGCCGTCTGCTTCCTTCTCTTCCTTTTTTTTTTCTTTACTGTTTTATTCATTTTTTATCTCAGCTACCACCCAAGAAAGAGGGGGATTGAACACTGTAAAACTTGCCCTAGCTTTTTATAAGGTATAGTTTAATTCTTTTATTACAATCAATAACGTTTTTTGTAGAACATTTTATAAATTAATGTGGACTGCCCTTGTCCCCCTCTCTCTCTTCCTCGTACGGCAGAGAGAGCAGAGAGAGAGAGAGAGTGAAAGACAGAGATCCTTCCAAAGCTTTCGTCTGACTGTTGTGGGCTGCGGAGAGAGAGAGGAGATATAGCTATTCTCTCTCTCTCTTGGTGATCTTACTTTCTCTCCATTGCGTTCAAGGAAAGAAAGAGAGACGAAGGACATGCAATAGCTATTCTCTCTCTCTCTCCCTTGCTGATCTTAGTTTCTCTCCATTGCGTTCAAAGAAAGAAAGAGAGACGAAAGGACATGCAATAGCTATTCTCTCTCTTTCTCTCTTGGTGATCTTAGTTTCTCGACGAAAGAGAATTTGGAAAATAAAGTCTCCTTTTATTGTCAACGACTCGCCTTGGCCTCCCCGAATGTCTTTCTTTGTCTATCTGTTAAGAGAATGAGGGACAAACGGAACATCCGGAGAGAAAGAGAGAAGAAGAGGAAAGGAAGACGAGGTGCTCAATGGAACTCATTAGCGCTGGTCCATGCTTCCTTCGCGCGATCTTCCTTATCATAGTAGTCAAAGAGATTGTCCGCATCCAGCGCCGGCATATCTAGAGAGAGAGAGAGAGAAAGAGAGCGGACAACCTTTAGTCAACGCGCTAGATGAGAAAGAAGAAAGTAGAAAAAGACCCAGCGCCTGCATATCTAGAGAGTGGAGATGGGGGACGTCAACAGAGGAGAGAGAAAGTAGAAAAAGAGGGCAAGCCGACCCCACAATCGAGGACGGAAAATGTTCGCAGAGTCGACTGCAGACGATTGAGTGAGACCAGAAATAGAGCTAGAGAGAGAGAGAGAGATCGGCACAGGCTCATATGGAGTAGTTCTAATGTTTGAAGAGAGAGATTAACAGACGCGACCAGATCTAGATAGTGAGACAGAGAAAAGAAAGAAAGAAAGAGAAAATCCTTTTCTTACCCTTGCTCCTCTGTGCTGCAATGGATTCTACGAAGAGCTTGACGAGACTGATGTTGGTCAGAAGAGGAATGTTGAAGTCCGCGGCAGCACGACGGATGAGATAGTTGTTCTCCAACTGCTGGCTCTCCTGCAAAGAGAGAGAGAGAGAGAGAGAGAGAGAGAGAGAGAGAGAAAGAGAGGGTGAAGAAGAGAAGGGTGAGATTATTGGCCCTAAGTAAAACATAGGAAGAGCAATAGATAGGAACCGCAGAAAAAAGAACATGGCTCTGGAGCCTCACAGTGTAAAAGGGAAAGGGAGGGCAGAGAGTGGACGAGGGGAGACAGAGCGGCTTCTTAAAGAGAGAGAGAGAGAGAGAGAGAGAGAGAGAGAGAGAGAGTACAGCCGTCCCACCTGGTTAGGGAGGTTAATGACGAGTTCAATCTTCTTTTCCTGAATCAATGACACCGCATTTGGCGCTCCTCCGTCCTCTCCCTTCTCCGCATCGAGAGGGAAAGAGACGAGCGTGGAAGGCACGTCATACTGAGAGAGAAACTCATGTGTCTTCTTCGTGGCATAGAGAGAGTATCCCAGCTCCACCAGCTTGTGAGCTGCGTGTACGAAGTCAGCAGAGAATTTCTCCTGCATGGAGAGAAGAATGTTCTGCTTCGGGATGCGGAAGTTGGCAGAAAGCATGGCTTTGAGAAAGGCTTCGTGCTTGTCCTATTGGCGAGGCGAGGGAGAGAGAAAGAGAGAGAGAAAGAGGAAGAAAGAAAGGTTAGCATAGAAGTAGCAAGGTGAAGTGAGCCTTACAAATTGCAAAGACAGCAGAATAAAGTGCAGTGGGGAGCAGACGATAGGAGAGGCAAGCCCAGGAGCGAAAAGTAGGAAAGAAGGTAAAAATATGAAGGGAAACCAAAAACGGGAAAGAGACCTTTCAAATAAAAGGAGGCAGAGAGAGAGAGAGAGAGAGAGAGAGAGAGAGAGAAAGAGGCCGTAGAGATTGATCCACCTTTCCAAAGCATGCGACCTCTCCCGTACTGGCCATCTCCACGCCCAGCATCGGGTCCGCTCCTCGCAGTCTCATATAAGAAAACATCGGGGCTTTCACGCCTACATAATTGACAGGCCGACGAGAAGAAGAGAGAGATGGGAGATTGTCTCTCCCTGTGTCTTCTCCTACCATCGCCTTGGTTGCCGCCTCTATAAAGTCAGCACCCACGGTCTTGGAGACGAAAGGAAAGGACCGAGAGGCGCGAAGGTTTGTCTCGATAATGAGAACATCCGCGCCTTTCGCGAGGAACTGAGCGTTGAAAGGGCCCGTGATGTTCAGCGCTTTCGCTACCTTCGCGGCTGGGGAAGGGGGAAGAGAAAGAGAGAGGACAAAAGTGAGGAATTCCGCAAAGTGTTGGCCGGAGCTGCTCTTTTGTTTTCTCTTTTCCTCCCAGACTCTCTCTCCCATCTTCGCCTTCGTCTAAGAAGATATACTGGCCCACTATGGAAAACTTTGAGCACAAGCAAAGCTCTTTGTCTCTCACTCTCTCTCTTGTTCTCTCCTCTTACCAGCCTTCTTGATATGGTGTTCATAGTAAGAAGACGTGTCCTGCACAGGGAGAACGAGCGTGGCGTCTCCTGAGTGGACGCCTGCATTCTCTACGTGCTCGCTGATGGCATGAGCAATGATCTCTCCGTTCAGTGCCACGGCGTCCAGCTCAATCTCTCGCGCACCGTCAATGAACTTGGAGATAACCACGGGATGGTCGCCTGACACCTAGTAGGAAAAAAGAAAGAGAGAAAGAGAGAGAAAGCGTAGGGAAAGAGAGCAAAGAAAAGATGTCCGTGAGAAGGCCAAGATAATGGATGCCGAAGACAGTAGAATGTCGAGGAGGTCAAGATCGTGCTCAATAATGAGAGCCTCTTTGCTCAGGACGAGTAGAAAGGAGAACGGAGATAATGGGAAAGAGCCAAAAGACATAGAGAGCACGAAGATGTGGAACTTGTCGTCTTACCTCTCCAGCCTCAACCAAGAAAGAGGCAAGCTTTTCCTTGTCATAGACCACGTTCATCGCCGCGCCACTGAGGACATACGACGGCCTCACAAGGACAGGGAAGCCCACAGAAGAGGCAAACTCTTCTGCCTCTTTCAGGCTTGTCAGCTCCCTCCACGCGGGCTGCTTGACCCCGATCTGGTCCATTAACTTAGAGAACTTTTGACGGTCTTCCGCCGTGTCAATGGACGTGGGAGACGTGCCCAGAATCCTCACGCCTGCGCGATGAAGAGGCAGAGCCAGGTTGTTTGGAATCTGACCGCCCACCGAGACGACGACGCCCTTGACGCCTTCTCTGTCGTAGATGTCCAGGACGCGCTCGCGTGAGAGTTCTTCGAAATAAAGCTGGTCACATTCATCATAGTCCGTGCTGACCGTCTCGGGGTTATAGTTGGCCATGACAGTCCTGAATCCTAGCTTCCTAAGCGTTCGGATGCAAGATACGGCGCACCAGTCAAACTCCACGGAGGAGCCGATGCGATAGGCGCCAGAGCCGAGGACCATCACGCCGTTCTCTTCTCCTTCCATCGTAGGGACGTCATCCTCGCTAGAGAGAGAGAGACAGAGAGAGAGAGAAGAGAGAAAGTGAGAGAGAGAGAAAGATTAGTGCTAGAGTCAGTGACAGATGGTATCGGAAGAGAACTAGTGCAGGAAGGAAGGAGAGCCTTGAAGACCCACTTTGAGGAGAAGAGACAGAAACTAAGAGAGAAGAGAGGGAAATAGAGGCGGAAGAATAGAGGGGGGAAGAGGTAGGGAGACAAGAGAGAAGTAACAGAAAGAGAAGGACGAGAGAGAGAGAGAAAAGAAAGAGAGAGACTGACCTTCCGTGGTACGTGGCATACAGATAGTTCGTCTGTGCAGGATACTCGGCGGCCAGAGTGTCGATCTGCTTGACCTTAGGGAAGAGGCCAAGACTTTTTCTCTTCTCTCGCACATCGTCCTCTCCCACACCCAGTCTCTCCGCGATCTGGAGGTCAGAGAAGCCGAGCTGCTTGGCCCTTAGAAGGATCTCAGGGGAGAGACTAGAGAGAGAATAGTTGGCAAGGTTCACGTCAAAGTCCGCGATAGCCTGTGCAATTCCACGGAGAGAGAGAGAGAGATGGATTAGGCTGACGAAAACGTCACCAATCTAGGGTTATGCTACAGAAGACATGACGAGAGAAGATAGGAAGGAGAAATGCTAGCGGAGAACAGACACCAGGGACCCTGGACCTCAGAGGGGAAGGAATACACATAGGTTGTGTGAGAGAGAGGAGAGAGAAAGAGAGAGGAGAGAGAGGCAGATTCGTGATCGCAAAAAGAGAAGAAATGGCGATTGGTCCTACAAAGAAAGGCAATAATCAAGGGAAGAGATAGTGAGGAAGAGAGAGACTCTGACAAGAAGAAGGGACCCAGGAGAGAGAGAGAGAGAGAGAACAAGAGAAAGAGTTTACCTGGAGTCTGTCGAGGAACCAAGTGTCAATCTTCGTAATGTCGTGCATCTCATCCACGGAGACAGCGCCTGACTTTAGAGCGTGCGCGATCGCATAGATCCGCTTGTCATTCGGGACACGAAGGGAGCGCTCCAGACCAGCAGCGTCCTCGCCCCAGAAGCTCCTCTTCCTGAAAAGAGAGAGAGAGAGAAAGAAAGGAGAACGATAGATAAGAGAAGCGAATTGAGCACGTCTTCCCTCCTGCCACTGACTATCAATCTCTTCTTTCTCCCACTCTCTCTTTCTCTCACTCTCTCTTCCCTCTCGTCCGCTTCTCTTCACTCCACATTCACGCTTAGGCGCCATTTTAAAAAAATTCTCTTCCTCGTCTTCTCTTTCTCTCTCTCACCTCGGCTCGAAGCCCTTGATGGCTGGGTCCACCATCCTAAGCGCCTTCTGCATTACTTCCTCGAAGGTCCTGCCGATGGCCATCACCTCGCCCACACTCTTCATCGCACTGCCAATCTCCGTGCTTGCATTCTCAAACTTGCTGTTAGAGAGAGAGGGACAGGTGAGAAAGAGGAGAGAGAGACAGATGGGAAAAGGAGAGAGAGAGCGACAGAAGAGAAAGAAGAGAGAGAGAGGGAGGTGACAGACCATTCCCAACAGGAAGAACGAACAAGGAAAGGGAAAGAAGAGAGTTCGTGCCGGAGAGAGAGAGAGAGAGAGAAGAAGATGGGGAGAGGACAGAGGGCAGTCACCTGAGGTCCCATCTTGGGATCTTGGCCACGACATAGTCAAGGGAAGGCTCAAAGCAGGCGGTGGTCACCTTCGTGACAGAGTTACGCAGCTCTGGCAGCGTCTTTCCCAAGGCAAGCTTGGCAGCCACAAAGGCAAGAGGATAACCTTTAGGAGAGAGAGAGAGAGAGAGAAGACAGGGTTATAAAGGCATCATGTTGAAAGGAGAACACGAAGGAAAAAAGAGAGACAGAGAGAGAGAGAGAAACCATAGGGGTGCGTCTAGGTAATAAAGAAAGCACCATCGTCAGCGAAACAGAAACAACTGAGTAAGGCAAGCTAGAGTCGAGAAACACAAAGAAAGAAAGAAAGAGAGAGAGACGGAGAGAGAGAGAAAGGACTGTCCCAAAAGACTGACGCTGTCTCCGTAATGCAAAGAGAGATACAAAGAAAATTGATTGAGAGATAAGGAAAGCAAGCGTCAAATGTCCTTGGCTTCTCTCTCTTTCTTCCCCTTTCGAGCCTCTCCCTCTCTCTTCTTACCTGTCGCCTTGGACGCCAGCGCTGAGGACCTAGAGAGCCTGGCATTGACTTCAATAATGCAATAATCTTCAGAATGCGGATCCAGCGCGTACTGGATGTTACACTCTCCGACAATGCCCAGATGCCTGACAACGGACAGCGCAGTCTGTCTGAGCATGTGATACTCTTTGTTGGACAGCGTCTGCGATGGCGCAATGACAATGGAGTCGCCTGTGTGCACGCCCAGCGGGTCAAAGTTCTCCATGTTGCAGACAGTGATGCAGTTATTCTGCGCATCCCGGACAACCTCGTACTCGACCTCTTTCCAGCCTTTCAAGCTCTTCTCAACCAGAATCTGCGGAGAGACTGCGAAGGCCTTCTTTGCCATAGAGATGAGGTGCTCGCGGTCTTCGCAGATACCAGAGCCTAGGCCTCCGAGGGCAAAGGCAGAGCGTATCATGCAGGGATAACCGATTTTGTCGGCGGCATCGAGCGCGTCTTCTAAGGTGTTGACAGCGATGGAAGGCGCCAGTTTCTCGTTGATTTCCATGAGTTTCTGTGCGAAGATGTCGCGATCTTCTGTGGCTTCCACGACGGAGATTGGGGTACCAAGGACCTGGGGGAAAGGGCGAGAGTGGAAAGGAGAGAAAGCAAAACATTAGAGAGAGAGACACACACACAGAAAGGGAGAGAGAGAGTAATCGGCGTAAGCACATAGGATAGGAGAAGGGGAGAGAGGGAGAGGATATTGTGACAGACAGAGGGATGGAAAGACATCAAAAAGAAGGAAGAAGGAGATAGGGACAGAAAGAGAGAGAAACGGAGCGGAAGGGAAAGTCCATCCACCGACCTGAACTCCATATTTCTCAAAGACTCCTGAGTGCTCCAACTCCACGCCACAGTTCAGCGCTGTCTGGCCGCCCATGGAGATGACAATGCCATCCGGACGCTCTCTTGCAATAACGTGCTGAAGAAAAGAGAAGGTACGGTGGCGAAAGAGAGAGTATTACATTGACTGAGCGACTAGTTGTTGCAAGGTGAGGGGGTAAATCATACATAAGGGAGAGAAGAACAAGCTAGAGCAAGAGAGAGAGAGACGACAAGAAAACATTTAAGAGTGAGAATCCAGAAAAAGAGAAAGACGAGAAGAAAGAGGCATTCGAAATTGAGGAAAGAGAGAGAGAAAGAGAGAGAGAAGAGAGAGAGGGAAGAGAGAGAGAACATAGCGGAAGCTGTCCTACCTCGACAAACTCCTTGTTAACCGGTAAATAGTAGACATTATCCGCCTGAGCCGGACTACCTTTCTCTACATTCGTCTGCACCGACGCTATATTCGGGTTGATCAGCACCACCTCCAGGCCTTCCTCCTTCAGCGCCTTGATGGCCTGCGAGCCAGAGTAGTCGAACTCTCCTGCTTGGCCGATAGACAGACCACCAGAGCCAAGAACAAGGACTTTGGAGACTTTGGGCTTGTTAAATTCGGTCCTTTTGAAGCTGCTAATCGCGGTTTTCTGTTTCTTTTTGGCGGCATCCACGAAAATATCGAAGAGAAATTCGGTATCCGTGGGCCCTCCCATGTGCTCTGGGTGGAACTGCGCAGTGAAGAAAGGCTTGGACTTATGGATGATTCCTATGTAAGAGAGAGAGAGAGAGAGAGAGAGAGAGAGAGAGAAAGAGAGAGAGAGAGAGAGAGAAAGAGAGAGAGAGAAGGCATGTGAGAGAGGAGAAGGAAGAATAGATCAGAGGGATAAAGAAAGTAGAGGAGAGAGCAGGAAAATATGCATATCAGGACTCCCTACCCAAAAAATAGGAGAGACGGACAACGGAACGACAGACAGAACAGTGAGAGAGAGAGACATAGAAGAGAAAGAGGACTCCCACTAAGAGAGAGTAAACACAATCAACAAAGATCAACACTTTCTTTACTAGCTCCTTGTCTCTCCCGGCTTCTAAACCCCAAGCCACCTCTTCTTCTCCGCCGTGTCTCTCTCTCTCTCTGTCCGTCTCTCTCGTCTGTTCTCTCTCTCTCTCTCTCATGAATTTCTGTGGCCTATCTCTTACCTTCATTAGTAAAGTCATTGCCATTGACAAAAAGCTCTTGCCAGTCTTCCGGCAGCTTCTTCCCATCGAGTGCATAGCCATGGTTCTGGCTGGTAATATAGCACTGATCTGTTAGAACATTAACCACCGGCTGATTGTGACCGCGATTGCCAAACTTGAGCTTGTACGTGTCCGCGCCGACGGCTCGTCCAATCAGTTGATTGCCCAGGCAGATACCGAAGACAGGCTTTAGCTTGTCTCCCTCTGCGGCGAGGACTCTCTTGATGTTATCTACGGTCTCAGAGCAGAGCGCAGGGTCGCCTGGGCCGTTAGAGATGAAGACGCCATCGTACCAGCCAACGTCCTGGATGATGGGATAGTTCCAAGGGACGACTTTGACCTGATAGAGGAAAAAAGAGAGAGATTAGCGAGTTAGTCAGGCGTGCAGAGAGAGAAGAAGGTTAGAGATGAGCGCTAGAGTGGAACAAGAAAGAGGATAACTGGAAAGAGATCTGCAGCGGCAGAGAGAAAAGGATTAAATAATGCGCGGGAATGCTTACCCGCTATTAGAATCGTAACAGACAGAGGCAGAACCAAGAGAGAAAGAGAGAGGAGAAACAGATGAAGTAAGAGAGAGAGAGAGAGAGAGAGAGAGAGAGGGCGGTACCTCAGCTCCCCTGTCAACCAGGCCTCTGATCATGTTATACTTCATCCCGCAATCCACAGCCAAGATCTTCACAGGGTTGCCCTTTCCATAAAACTTCACTTCCTTCGTGGACACTTCCTCGACCAAATGGCGCTTGTTCGGGTCCGAAAGAGAAGGAGTCTCTCCGTCTTCCACGAGGATACGGCCCAACATCGCGCCTCTGTCTCGAATTTTCTTCGTGATAAGCCGTGTGTCAATGCCTGAGATGCCAGGAACGCCTTCATGCTGAAGCCATTCCGAGAGAGACATCTTGGCATTCCAGTGACTATAGTGGGCGGAATAGTCTGAGACACAAAGAGAGAGAGAGACTCTGGTTAGAATGGTGCACGATGAGTCAATAGGATGAAGGCGTGTGGTTGAAAGGAGATGGAAGATGAGGAATCACACCTCATAGCACAACTTTCTCTCTCTCTCTCTTCCTCCAATCGGCCACATAAGGTTCTGTCTCTTTCTATCATTCTCTCGCGCTAGAAAAGACGCTCTTTCTGGCCCCTACTCTCCTCACTCTTCTCTCTCTCTCTCTCTCTCTTACCCTGGCAGATGACTCCAGCCGCATGGATACGATTGGACTCCAGGTACTTGTTCAGTCCATACGCGTCCTTGGCATGAATGTCCGGCACGCCATAGTTCCCAATCATAGGGAAAGTGAGGTTTAGGATCTGCCCTTGGAATGACGGATCTGTCAAACTTTCAGGATAGCCAACCATAGCGGTCGTGAAGACAACCTACAGAGAGGCAGTGAGAGAGAGAGAGAGAGAGAGAGAGAGAGAGAGAGAGGGAGAAAGAGAGGAGGGAAAGGATGCAGATATGGGAAGAGAAGGGATAAACCGGAGAAATAGAGGAAATAGAGTTAGTTCGCCTTTTTATCTCTTCCCGACCACTCTTGATATCTCTCTCTCTCGCTCTCTTCCGCCGTAATCCTCTTTATCTAAGCAAGGAAAGATACTCATTGCAGGAGATCGAAGGACAGGAAAGAGTAAAAGGGAAGAAGCTATGATTGGCTATTCTCGCTGATCTCTCTCTCTGTGTCAGTTCCCGCCCCACATAGAAAATCTTTCTCTCACCTCGCCAGAGGTTGATCTGTCCGCGCCAAAGGAAAGTCCTTCCAGCTTCGTGCCATCCTCAAGCTCCAGAACAGCCCTCTTGGTGAACTTTGGAGCCTTCGTACGGTCAACGAAAGTGGAAAAGAGATTCTGGCACACGGCCGTTGGGGACTTTGGACGCCCCAGAGAGGACGGGGAGACGATCTTTCGAAGCTTCAACATCTCTAACAATATCGAATATTGGTGGAGTGTTTTGCAATACAATAAACTCTGTCTGCAGAAATCTGGAAATCCGCCAAAATATATATGAAGATTTCCTCAGATCACCAGATGAAGATTATTGCGTCTTCACAAGATGGTCCAGGCGAGGGTGTCGAAGTAGTCGTGCGAGACTCTGAGAAAGTATCGACCGTCACTCTTCGACCGGTAGATAGCTGGCTGAAAAATCGAGACAGACTCGAAGATCATCCAGCTCAGAAGAGAAGAAAGAGTGCAAGAGAGAGCTTTTCCGTGCACCAGACCTCTTGTCCTGCTCTTTCCCCTGCTGTTCAAGGGAAGGCCGAAGAGAGAGAGGCCACAAAAGATGAAAGGATCCGTCTACTCACAAATAGCACACGCAACGCACCCAGAGACAGATCCGGACGCAAAGAGAGAGAGAGATCCGCGAGGGGAGAGAGAGAGAGATCTCTAGATCTTACTCGGTCTAGTCGAGTCCAGGAGTGACGCAGCTCGCTCCTCCACTGGGATGAAATGGAAAGTGAAGCAGAAGAGGAAAAGACCCGCCTTGCAGGAGTTGCCTGCTTCTGATTCTTCTGATGAAGTGCTCTCTCTCTCTCTCTCTCTCTCTCTCGCTCCTCATACACACAAACAGGTCAACATTAATTCTTGGTGGGAGAGTGAGAGAGAGAGAGAGTGAGAGAGGGAGTGAGAGAGAGAGAGAGAAAGAGAGAGCGGGGAGAGAGAGAGAGAGAGGAAGAGAGGGAGAGCGAGAGAGAGAGAGAGAGAGAGAGAGAGAGAGAGAGAGAGAGAGAGAGAGGCACGTGTCTGCCTCTACGTTACGGTAGCCCTGTAGATCGCTCCTCTGTCTCTTCATGAAAGGAAATCTCCGAAGCAGAGCCTCTCTCTCTCTGTCTCTCTTTCATCACTCTTCCTCGTAGTATTCCCATCTCGTCTCAGAATCTCCTGAGTTTGTATGTAGTTAATATGGTCTCTGTCTTTCCTTTTCCATATCTCACTTCCCCCTCTGTCTCTTCTTGAAGAACAGTGGGGTATTTTGTTCTGACTCTTTTACCTTCCTAACTGTGTCTCTTCATACTCTGTCTCGCTCCTCCTCTCCTTCCTGTCTAATTCTTCCTAATCAAAAACAGTAGCGCTGGTACAATTCTCATGTCACCTGACCTTAAGGGTTGTGAGTGTGATGATTACGCTGGTTGATTTAGTGGGTTTGATAGAGATAATATAGTTCTATTGCAAAGTAGTAACGCTTGTGTTTGGAGTATCCAAGCTGTGGGTTTGGCAGGGCTTTGTGTTAGCTTATCTGCTGTAATAGTTGAACCTCTGTCTTTCTAAGGGCTGTCCAGAGTATTACTACTCAGGAGTACTATGGTTAGCACTGGTCTTGTTG
This sequence comes from Hyphochytrium catenoides, assembly GCA_900088475.1. Taxonomy (NCBI): domain Eukaryota; class Hyphochytriomycetes; order Hyphochytriales; family Hyphochytriaceae; genus Hyphochytrium; species Hyphochytrium catenoides. Next base: position 25,918 of record FLMG01001895.1, read on the forward strand.
ATTTTGGTTGTATTACTACTACATAGGGGGCCGACCGCCATTGTCTGACCGCAAGAAAAAGATCGAGGTCAGCTGGGGCAGAATGGATGATGTTGCTGTTTGTTAGACAGATACGCGTACGTGTACGTAAGTACTGTTCGAGGCTACACCCTCTAGTAGTTGATTCAGAATAACATTAAACTTTATTACTGTAAAGGAGGTTATGCCGGTGTTGGCCGGGACACGTATCAAGGATAAATGCCTCAAGTTTAGGGGTGGGCTTGACACACAAAGATTACGGCCAAAACCGACTCTTTGGCCTTTTATTTGCTAACAAGGGAAGTCCACTCTCCATTACTGTTCTACACGTGAGTAGAACGACCAAGTACTGTATATGCATTCATCGTCGCACAACTACTACGCACATCGAGCTCTCTTCATCATATCTGATTCTTTGTGGGTTTGTCGAGAGATAAAAATGAGTCTTTTTATTTACAGGGGACAGTGAAGACAGAGTGGGTGTTGATTAATCACTGTGTGATAACCAGTAGGATGTGTTAGAAATTCTGGCGGATGGTCTTCCACAGTTCAAGTTTCAGCTTCTTCACATCTGCATCTTCTCTTTCTCTCTCTCTCTCTCTCTCTCTCTCTCTCTCTCTCTCTCTCTCTCCCTCTCTTTTCTCTCTCTCTTTTCTCTCTCTTTTCTCTCTCTCTTTTCTCTCTCTTTTCTCTCTCTCACTCACTCTCTTTCTCTCTCTCTCCGTCTTTCACTCACACTCTTTCTCTCTCTCTCTCTCTCTCTCTCTCTTTGGTTCTCTGTTGTTTCTCTATGAGAGTTGTTGACTCATCACCTGGTCTGACTCTGTTTGCTGTGTCTCCCTTCTGCTCTCTGCTCCGTCTTTTCTCCATCGCTCGCTGGTCCAGGTGGCGTCTCTCTCTCGCTCTCTCTCTCTCGCTCTC
>FLMG01001900.1:0-24664 GCA_900088475.1 Hyphochytrium catenoides
ACGAAGAAGAAGCATGAGCAGGTAGGCGCTTTTCTTCTACGCATGGGCCTCTCGTCGCTCTCTGCATACAGATAAATGCGTCTCTCTTCGCTCTCTCTCTTTTCTCTCGCCCTCTTTTTCTCCTCCCTTTCGGGCTTATTGGGCAGCCAAAGCTACTATGTAACCCTAAGCTCTGCAGCTCTTTCACCCTTGACAGGTACTTTGCACCTGTATTCCTTTTCCTTTCTCTGTTGCGCGCACGCTCTCCGTCTTTCTCTGTCTCTGTCTCTGTCTCTCTCTCTCTCTGTGTCTCTGTCTCTGTCTCTCTCTCTCTGCGTCTCTGTCTCTGTCTCTCTCTCTCTCTCTGCGTCTCTGTCTCTGTCTCTCTCTCTCTCTCTCTCTCTCTCTCTCTGAAACACGTCTCCCTCTGCCCCCACCCACCATCTCCCTTTGTCTGTCTCTCTTCCTCGATTCCTCTCCCCACCTCCATCTCCCTTTGTCTATCTCTCTATCTCTCTCTCTTTCTCCCCCGCGGTTGCCCATCTTCTAAGATTGAGATGCTGGAGAGTTTGACACACGAGGTTGAAGAACGGCGCGCCCTTCTACTCCGGCGCCAGGAGAGAAAGGAAGAGAGAGAAGCCAGACGGCGCGTGCATGAGGCGGCCCAAAGGATCCAAGGAGCCTGGTATCAATCCTTCCTTTTCCTTTCCTTTTTTTACCGAAGACAGAAGAAAGAAAATCTGTGTGCGCCCTCCACTATCCGCTCGTCTCTCTGTCTCTCGGGTTTGTCTTTCTTCCACGCTGTTACTCCTAATGCACCGCTTCGTTCTTTCTCTCATTCTATTTGATGTTTATTCACTCACTCACCCTCTCTCTTCCCCTCTATCTTTCACTCTTCTTTCTCTCTCTATTCATTCGTCGCTTTTTCTCTCTCTCTTTACCTTTCTCCCTCTCTCTTCTCTCTCTCTGCCGCCTTCTCCCTTTTTTCTTCTCCTCTTCTCTCTTCCCCCTCTTTTCACTTCCCTCTCTCTCTTTCGTAAGGCGGCGATATTATAATAAAACGATAGCGTGCCAAGCCGCTACGATATTGCAATTGGTAGTCCGATCTTTCCTACGGCGGCGGAGACAGCGGAGGGAAGAAAAGAAGAGTGTTATTATCTCTCTCTTTCTCTCTCTTCACTATCGCAGACGGTATCAAGCACAACGGAAAGCCATCATCCAGGTCTCAGTCCAAGTCATCTCCAACTTCCTGTCTCTTCCTTCTCATTACGCAGTTATAGTATCTTCTCTAGGGTCTCTTACCTTTATCTCTCACTCCTGCACTTCCCTTAATCTCTCTTTCTCTTTCTCTTTCGAGAGAGAGGGATTCTGTACTCTTTCCTGTTCCATGCAGGGATTCACCTCTTCCCCCAGATCTCGCATTTCTTCTCTCTCTCTCTCTCTCTCTTGCAACCTTTGTCTCTCCTTGAGAATCCCTTATCAGTTGTGCTCCACAGATTCAAAGCCTGGTGAGGAGACGAAGGGCCAAGAAAGAACTTACAGTTCTAAAAGACAAGAGAGAGAAAGAGAGACGGAGTAAGGAGAGGATTCTTTCCCTTTATCGCACCTACAAAGACCGACAACGAGGGAGAGAAGTAAGAAAGAAGCTGAAAGCTCTTCGTGCTCGAGAAGAAAGTTCTGCATTGGTCATTCAGCAGTGGCTTCGCTCTCTTCCTTCTTTTCTGTCAAAGAAGAAAATGCCTGGACCTGAAGTGGAGTCCATCTCTCTTTCTCAGAGAGACGATTGGGAGTCGTCTTCTCTCTCTCCCTCTTCAGGTTCTGTCTCTCCCTCTCTTGTCTCCCAAGAATCCAGAAGAAGTAGGAGAAGCCTTCCGTTTGCAGGGCCATATAGCAAGAATGACCCTCAATGGAGAGAGAGAAGAGAAAGAGCGTACAACCAGCAGAGACAGGAAAGGTAAGCGCTTTCTCGATGCCCCCGCTGACTGTCCCACCTTCTCTCTCTTACTCTCTTGTCGCTATTTCTCTCCTCTCTCTCTCTCTCTCCTGTATGCCGTTGACTTCCTCCTCTCCCTCCTTGATGCAGTTTTCTCTCATTTCTTGATGCCGCTCTCTCTCTCTCTTGCCTCTCTCTCTCTCTCACTTTCATGCCGCGCCTTCTCTCTCTCATGCCGCTCTCTATCTCTATCTCTCTTTCATGCCGCTCTCAATCTCTCTTTCTCTCTCTCTTTCATGTCGCGCTCTCTCTCTCATGCCGCTCTCGATCTCTCTCTCTCTTCCATGCCGCGCGCTTCTCTCTACTTTCTCTCTTACATCGCCCCGTGTTCTGCCTCTTCTCTGTCTTCCTTTGTTATCCCTATCGTGCACGAATACTTCATCGCTATCTTTAGACGGCAGACGCTACTTGAGCGAAAGCGGAAGGAAGAGGAAGAAGCGCTAAAAAGACTCGTGGAAGAAGAAGAGAAGAGGAGAGAAGAAGAGCTGAAAGAGCTGCAGCTTTTGCTCCTCCACGCACAGCGGCAGAGAAAGGAAGAGGAAGAGAGACTGGCCCGGCTGGTGCATCTCCAATCGCAGAAAGAGAGAGGTCAAGCCAGTGAGGGAGAGAAGAGAGAAAGGCCAAGCCAAGTCAATGTCCTTCCTCCTCAAAGATCGAAAGTGGAGGAGAAAGAGGCAGCGAGAAGAGGAAAAAGCTTGAAAAAAGGAGGAAGAGAGAGGCTGTCACCTGAGAGTCATAGCTCGAACCAGGAACGGTAAGGATGACGATGAAACTTGTTGTTCGTGGCTCTACCCATACTTTTCTCTATCTCTTTTCTCTCTCATCTCTCTCCCTTATCCTCCCCAACGGTCTCTTTCTCTCCAATGAGCTCAGCTATCAGCTATCATAACTGGCATCTTACCTGAGCCTCTTTCTCTGTCTCTCCTCTCTTTCTCTGTTGAATAATATCTACAGAGAGGTAGCAGACTCGGACAATGGGAGAGAGCGAGAGCGGAGAGAGTCCTTCCGGATGTCAAAGATAAATAGACTGAAAAGAGCCATAGAAGAAGCACGGGAGATGGGCATGCGTCTGCAGAGTCTCTCCAAAGCCGATGAAGAAAGAGGAGGTCAGAGTAATTCTCCCTCTAAATCTCTCTCTTCTCAGCCTGTGCAAGCTCCTACGTTAGAAAAACAACCAAGACTGGGTCAAAGCATTCCTCTCTTTGGCACGGTGGCTCTCCCCGAGAGCTAAAGACTAGGGAAAGACCTATGTACACATAGTTCCCTTCCTATCGTGGCGGTGACACTGTCGTCTTTGCCGTAGAAGGGAAACCGTGGCCCGTAATATTTAAGCAAAGTTATTCTGCATTCTTGCGCCTTAGCAGATCACATATCGCTTTCGTTGATCCTTTCTCTTCTGTTTCCCTCTGTCTTTTCCTGCTGCGCCTCTCTCTCTCTCTCTCTCTTTCTTGTGTGGTCTCTCTGTGTCTCCTTCTCCATCTGGCCAATTCGTCTTCTTCCAGTTGTCTTCCAGAGCCAACGGGCCCCGGACCGTAGAGTGGAAGTACGTCCAGGTCTCTACTTCTGCTGGTGGGCCATTTAGGGACATGCCTACCAACTATTCAAAAAGCAAGCTGCAGGCCAGGTCGAGGTTTCCTCCTGCACTTCTGAGCGCCTGAACAGCCTACATTGAGGAAGATACGGAAACACTTAGGCGTACACAAACACCAGTGACATTGACGATAACTGGTATCAAGCAAAGACGAGAAAGTTGAAAGAGCTCTAAGATTTCAGTGTACGAAGCATTGCCTCCACAGTGCGGCGTACCTGATGCCTGGTGAAGGCCATACTCACTAAGTGATTAACGTCGTGCTCTGAAACGTCCCCGGACTGTGAAGAGGTAGCGGTAGTTGGAGCCGGAGCCGAGCTTGATGCGGGGGTGGAAGAAGATGAAGAGCTAGCAGAGTGCGCGGAGGGGGCAGAGGCAGGGGCAGGAGCAGCGGATGGAAGAGGAATCATCTCCGTCTGCGATGGCCCATCGTGCACGCTTGATTGAATATCTCTCTGATTGGCTGGTATTTGCTGATAATCAGAGATTTCAGAATAGTATGTGGAAAGCCTCACAAGGACTTGTGAAACAAGTAGGAAGAGGAGAAAAGGGAGGGCGAATGGAGCCAAAGAAAGAAGAATGACACAAGACGACGAAGAGGACAAACGCAAACAGGGTTGTTTTGCAGAACACAGCTGACATGTAGGACAGAAGATATTACATAGCCAAGAGGAGAGAGTGACGCGAGCTTCAGGGAGAATAGACGCACATGTTCAGCCAAGAAAGGAACTTCTTCTGTGCCCGACGGCCCTTCTAAGCAAAGTACGTGTCGCTTCAGGTCAATAACGCACTGCGACAATGAGTCGTTAGTTCAGTAGCTCATGGCCGTTGATGAGCCCAGCGTGGTAAGAAGGCGGAAAGACGGAAAATCGAATAGGACCTACAGTGAATGACGGATGACCCTGCGCTAGCTATGAAGCGAACAGTCTAAAACAGTAACTTCTCTATGCATTCTCCTCACCTGGTGCCGCTTAAGCATGTCCAGACCAAAGAGAAAGTCCATATCCTGAAAAGATTAAATTCATTCAGAGGAACAGTTGTCAATTGGCCGACTGCGTGCTCTTTCTCATCCGCTACTGCCACTCATCACGGGCTAACTACGAGCAGGTCACCAGCATTTTTGCGTTCTGAGCAACTCGCTCCACCATTGGACTCATCTTACGTTCCGGTCCAATATTGTGAAGGTGCAATTGAAAAACGAGCTCCCGATCTTCAGAGGCGCCATATGTACCCTTCCGACGATGTCAGCAGTGCCTACACCAACAGCCTATAGACAGAGTCGTCTTATTTTTTGTATACTCTAAAGAGTTTCAAGAAAGGAACCTAGACTAGCTTGAACGACAAGAGGGGAAGGACGTTACCTTTCCTGCAAAACGTCTATCAACCAAGCGCATAATCCCACATCTTTCAGCGCAGGCCTGTGCACATATGATTTGGGAACGGCGAAAGATTGAAACAGTCAGATTTAGCAACTGATGATGAGCCAAGGTTTAAAGAGGGTCCATATCTCAAAGTGGGTTAAGGCCGAAGCCGGAGCCGCATGAGTTTATCAAGCAATCAAGAGAGAAGGAAGGTAAGGAGAAGTGCAGGATTAGGGTAGGCCTGCGGTCGACGCTGAAATTCCCGAAAGGGACCTTCTAGATAGTTGACGATAAGGGAAAGGGAGAAGAGCTTTGTCGTACCACCGACATGATAGTGGATTGGGCTCCACTATCAACAAAAGCCTTCAGCGGCACTCCGTTTACAACTGCATCTACATATAACATGACCACGCGGCCAAAGGCCTAGACAAGCAGAATATTAGCGCGAATGGGTTCCTCGATAGAGTTGAGCGGACAGTACGACGCAGATGACCTTCCAATGTCAAAATGAGATACAAGAGCAACTCTCAGGGATACTTGCCTCTGGCATCTCTTCCATGGCTAGCTTGAGATTCTCTTCCACATTACCCATTCTGATTCTCTCCTCAATTTGTCGCTGCGCCTCAGCGTCAAATGGGTTTGCTTCAAGGCGAGCAATCTATAACGAGGAACGGAGCCACACAGTAGTAAGACACTGTAACACGTCAAAAATCCAAGCAGAGAAAGAGAAAGAAAAAACAGGGAGACGAAGAAAAGGAGAGAGAGAGAGTAAGGAGAGCGAGAAAGAGATAGGGAGCCGGACGAAGTCACACTTAGAGAAGTGTTGCACCTCTTGTTGTTCCTGCCATTGTTGCGTCGCGCGCGACATTTGGATCTTGAGAAGGTGAAAGCGGACTTCCTGCATGTCACACCAAGAGTTAGTTAGACGAGAAGGAGTTACAGAGATAGGTTTCCAGGCCCTACGCGGTTATAGAACTACGGAAAGCGGCAGAATACGTCTACTTAGCAGCATAAAACAGCAATAACGCTTTAAAGCGCCAAAGAGAATGGAAAGGGTACACGTCAAGTGCCTCGAGGAGAGTATACCTGGACATTATTGGTTCGCACAGCCTCTGCAAATTTTGCGTTTGTTGATTCAAGCTACGATCAGATTAAGGTGAGGACACAGAATGGTCCCACGTGTCAGCCAGCCATAGCGCGAATAGCTCCCTCCCACGGTGAAGTCACTCCACCCGGCAGACGGTGCCTTTCAAAGCCCAGCTTCCAATCTATATCTCCCGTCTTGCCATATATTCCTGCTACTAAGAGGCGCCCGTTCTTGCACTTTCCTTTCTACTGACATCACCAGCCATAGTGTCCTACAACCCCTAACTTCAGCCATTTAGTCCTTTTATTCTTACATTTCTAAGTAAGTTTGGGTTGGCCTGCAGTATCCTTATCAGTAGTTCTGGAGAACAATTAGGCTGCCAGGATGAGATGCAAAGGTCAGCATCACAGATAAAGTAGCAATTAGCGGATAAGTAGTGACTGAGAGAAGAGAAAGTGACGCGAGAGAGAGAGATCTGTGGATTAATGTGTCAAAGCCACCCTGCACCATGAAGAGTCTGAGAGCCGCGTACCGGTATGTCTTCCCAGGTCAGATTGTTAGGGATTACGTCGGAGTCACTGAATGGGTTCGCTGGCTGCAGAAGATTCGCTGCAGGTATACTGAAGGGCTGTGTTGACGCAGATGTTGGAGGAGTTCTCTGTGTTGGCCGTCGTGCCACGACAATGAGGTCATCGTTCTTCACTCCGACCGCATCAAGCTTGAGTTGTTATTGATGGGCATCCAAATTAGGCGTCTTGACTCTAGGTTTGGAGGAGAAAAGACACTGCGCACCTTTGAATCGTCTGGTACCGACTGTCCGTGAAAGAGCAAGAGCTGGTCTGCTATTGGGATGCCCAACTATAATGTGCCATGAAATCGGAGACGGGGATCTCAGTTATCAAGCAGGGCTAGACATGCCTCCTAAGCTTACCTCCACTTCTACCAAAACTTTAACGTTCGCTACCTATGAGGACGTGGTTAGACGTCATGTTACCGATCCGATTCACCGTAGCTAGTGAAGCCCGTCTTACCCGCTCATCCTCCGACACCTCGATAATGCGAAAGTTAGTGTCCCCGTCACTAATCGTAACGCGCATCGTAGATAAAATCCTGCTCCAGCCACCGTCTATAACGTCCTTGTCGAGCCGCGGTGGGAACCCTCTACAGTTGCCTTACTTCGCCACAAAACTTCTGCTGAAGATGAAGCCAGACGTCCCACAAACAGGATGAGTTATACCAAGCCTTTCCGAGCTTGACACCTCTTGCTTTCGATAGAAAATATCCTTAGTATACCGTGCTCGCCGACGTGAGCTGATACTATTGGAAGAAGCGACGTGAGAAGAAAGAATCATCGGAATTCGTCTGCAATCCTTTCTGAAGCTCCAGCTGCAGCGGCGAAAAACGGATAACTTTGGGAACCAAATATCAAAGAGAGATCTTGAAGATCAGTAACCGATAAACTGATAGGTGAGGTCTGATTGGCGCTTTTGACAAAGGGCTTTGAATCTCCAAAATTATTGATGCAAAAATCTCTCAAAAATCTCAATCTGGCGTTTGGGACGGAGGACAAGCTTCGCCCCGGAGGTTCCGAGGAGACGTGAAGTGGAGGAAGCGGGAGGTTCACCTGCCACTCGAGCGGAGTGGAAGTATCCATTAAACTCGTAGAGGGTGGCGGTTCGTCAGTGACGAGTCGCGGAGTTTATCAGCTAAGGGCAAGCAGTCCTCCTCCATCTTCCTCCATTCATTAGTTTTATAATTATGAGTTGAGCCATATCCCACCTTCAACCTGCATTAACACTATGTATAGCACCAGGTTTCCTCTTAATGTTGGCTGTTTGTGCCAAGGAGGTCTGTTGTGTCGCCTCTCTGAACTGAGCAACTTGGGCGGGCGGGTGCAGTGCGCTAACTAAGTTGCGCTGCTGCGTACATTCAATCCCGCGGGCTTGGTCTTGCCCCATTTACCTCACGACTGGCCCTTGAATGAGTTCCTCTCGGCGCACCCACCCAATTGTGGCGTGCTGCTCCAATATGAGACAGCGCTCATATGTTGGGGCAGTTGACAATGGCAACCGGGCCAGGAACAGAGGAGCGGCTTTTGAAGCGTACGGATAGCTAGTAGAGCTGCCTTCGGGTTACTGCTCTGGTTTCTGACAATGTGAGCTGGACTGAAGTGCTCAAACCCAGGAGAGACATGACTTCAGTTATGGACTTCCCCGCCAGCCGAACTCCATTGATTCTCTCCTGCAGCCGATAGCAGTGATGAGAGTAAGGCAAGGAGCGTCGCGCTGAGATGGCGTGACTTAGACTGACAGAGAGCGGACTCGAGGAGAACAAAGAAGCTAAGGTGCTTGAGCTCAAGAGGCAGGAAAGGATAACAATATCTTGACCTCCAGGGAAGGAAAATGAAAAGAGAGAGAAAGAGACAGAGACAGAGAAGAGAGAGAGAGAGAGAGAGAGAAGTAAAGACAGAGAGGGAGAGAGAGGGATGAGAGGAGAGAAAGGTACTAAGGAAAAAAGAGCCTACCACGATATCGTAAAGCTTAACGTCTGCTCGCGCCGCTGGACCCATTGCATCTATATCCAGAATGCAGAAGCTACCATCTGGCATCTTCAATAATCCAGTTTATCGCGCGCAGGATTAGGTCAAAAGCCAAAGGTCCAAGGAGAAGACGAATGTGAGAGAGGAGAGAGAGAGAGAGAGAGAATTCGGTAACTAACATCAAAGAGCACAGCTTCCAACTAGAATACAGAGGGAAGAAGAGAAGACAAATTGCGGAATGAAGCTGAGAGAGAGAGAGAGACAAAGAGAGGAGCAGACGAATTACTTTCTTGATCCTAAAGCCTAAGGTCTGCCGCCGAGTATGTGGATGAATGTCTTTCTTTAGGAATATTTGTCGCCCCTGTGGCTTAACTTCTAAAGCACAGAGAGGAGAGAGTTGCAGTTACATCGTCACTTCTCAAGGAGGGAGACGAGAGGCATAGAGAATTATAGAAAGAAGGAAGTTCACGGAAAGAGGCAAACGACAGAGAGAAAAGAGAGAAGGGCCACAAAACTGAGAGAAGACTCTTATGGGTAAGCAGGGAGCCGCCACAGAGATGCAGAGCTTATTGAACATCACTGTGTAGACAGCACCAGGACAGAAAGACAGAGGTTTGAGAGAGAGAGAGAAGCGAGAGAAAGGAGTGAGTGAGAGAGAGAGTTATCTGGTTTGTTACCTCCGAGATTCTCTGTTCTCTTATGAAAATCCTCGGTCTCGTGTGCCTCCTGATCGCATACAAGCTTTTTCGGCCTCTTTCCATAATTAATGTTCACAGACCAGGCGGAGCGTCCACCCGTGACAAGCGGTCAAAGGAGAGAGAGAGAGAGAGAGAGAGAGAGAGAGAGAGTCAATGCAAGAGAACCAAGTGAAGGAACAGAAAGCACAGGTAGAAACAAAGCAAGACAGATAAGTAGCATAGCACTGGAGAAGAAAGAGAGAGCGAGGAGAGAGAGGGAGGGAGGGAGAAAAAGAGAGAGAAAGAGAGAGAGACAGAGAGAGACCCAAAGGCCAGCAAAAGAGAGAGATGGAATACGCAAGGGAGAGCGGAAAGAGAGGAAAGAGGGAGAAAGCGGAGGGAGAACGAGATACATAGATAGATAGAAAGGGGACGACGCAGAGAGAGCGAGAGAAAAGAGAGAAAGAGAAGAGAGAGAGAAAGAGAGAGAGAGAGAGAGGAGAGAAAGACACAGAAAAAAGACGCGGACCAGAAGACGAGGAGGATGGGGGGAAAGGGGCGGGAGAGGAAGTCGGCGTGAGGAGAGGATAGATACCAGTTGCGTGCGAGCAGGCTCAGAGGACCGCGGGATGGCCTTCCTGCAGTAGGGACAGCAGCGGCTCTTCCGAGCCCAGAGCTCCCAGCAAGCCCAACAGAGGAGGTGAGCACAGGGCAGAGAGGCCACGAGCTCAGGCTGAAGGAGAGAGAATGCGAGTCAGAGGAGCTGACCGGGTGACTAAAATATGAACACGTCAGAAAGACGGGAAGAGAGAGGAGGAGAGAGAGGGAGAGAGACAGAGAGAGAAAGAAATGCGAAGAGAGAGGAAAAGAACAAGGAGAAGTGGGGTTGTGGAGAAGGGATTGCATGGCCAGAGGGATGGGGAAGAGAGAAGAGAACATAAAGACTCACGTCAGAGGTGGTGAGTTTGTCTCTCTCCCCTTTTCCATCCCTTTTGTTCTTACCTCTTCAAGGCAGACGCAGCAGATGACAGTCACATTCTCTTTTCCTTCTCCACCATGTGGCCTCTCTTTCCTAGTGTCCTGAGAAGAGTCATGATGACAGGGTAACCTGGCTCTGAGATGTGCTCCATCTTCAGAAGCAGATGATGGGCGCTCCCTTTTCCGTGACATTTTGGGAAGGTCACAAAGAAAGAGAGAGAGAGAGAGAGAGAGAGAGAGAGAGAGAGAGAGAGAGAGAGAGAGAGAGAGGGAGAGAGTCTATGGATATCTGTCGTTCACGAGAGAGACAGGAGCGAAGCCTCGCCCCATCTTACAGAGAGATGCACGGGAGAGAGACTACTGCTGAGTGGGAACTACATCTAAGCAAAACACGGTCCAACGCCGTGCCCACCTGCTACTAAGATGAACAGCTCCATTAGCCCTGAGAGAGAGACTCTATACTACGTGCCTAAGACTAAAGATGAACGTGCGATAGAATCTCCAGACAAGCACTCCCCGGTCTCCACGGAGCCGCATTAATCTCCATCAGCAGATCTCTCTCTGCCCCCAGAGCTCCAGCAGCGGCATCAGAACCGAGAAGACATCCATTCCCTAAGGTTTATACAGCAAACGAGCTGCTAACGGCCATCAGAAGCTCTTGATATTCGGCCTTGCTAGGCCTTTGACGGCTGATAGCTCAGAAGTCGGATCTCCTGATGATAGGAAGACCGCGGCTAAGGCTAGCAGAGTCTAGTCCAAGGAGGTCTCACAGGTCAAGAGCGTATGGACGACTCTGGGTTCTCTAAGGCTAAGGCTAGTATATAAACAAACAGACAGGGAAAAGCTGTTCTTGGACTAACTCGGACGTAGGAAGTATTGATCATAGCAGACTCTGCAGACCGGATCTGCTGCCTCCTCTGACTGAAGAGTCTAATGTCTGTGTCTTCTCCTCTCAGATCCCGGTGCTGCCCCTCACTCAGCAACGGACTCTCTCTCTCTCTCTCTCCATGCGATCTCGCACGTTCGTGCTGGCCACCTAATATCTTGCTCTTCTCACAGCATCTTTCCCTCTTTCTTGTTTATATCTTCTGCTCTCTCTCCCACTGCTTCGTTTAGTCACTATGAACTGGGCCTGACTCTTGTTTCGATTCTTCTATTCCTTCACCTTCCCCTTCTGAAGGCTGCGGCAGCCTCTCTCCTCTTTTTTCCTGCTGGAAGACCGGGAAGGACTCCTCTGCTACACCTGCGTCGCCACTGGCGCAGCCCCTGCAACCACAATGGATGCACTCCACCACCTTGTCCGCGTCCAGCTTGTTGCGCGGGACCTTTGTAGAAAGAGAGAGAGAGAGGGAGAGAGAGAGAGAAGAGAGAAAAAGAGGAAGAGCAAGAGAGTGAAAATCTATCTAAATATGGCGAAGAGATTGCAAGGCACCAGCCGTAGGTAAGAGCCTGGCCGGAGTATGGAAAGGGATCGTGATGAAGACACATACTAATAAAGGACTAACCAGATATAAGATGCACGAGAAAGAGAGAAGGAGAGAAAGAGAGAGAGAGAGAGAAACAGAGAAAGCAAGGCAGAAGAGCAGGCGGCGTCAACCACAAGAGATACAACTGGACGAAAGAGAAATAGTCTAACTCTTTGTCGAGGGACTCACTCTGCAGATGCAGGCTGTCGAGTAGTTGTGGTCCCGGGTCTGGATGCATCTCAGACAGCAGAGACGCTCATATCCCGCCTTCTTCCACTTGGCGATGAGCGCGCCATCTGCGTACTTCTCTCTAATGCAATAATCCAGCAGCTCGCGGCTGATGGCGCGCTTTCTGTGGTACATTTCATAGAGATAACGGGACCGCTGGTGGTGGATACGCAGGATGGGCCAGACACTCTCCGCCTTGCGCTTCCCTTCGTGAGGATCTGCCTCAGCTGCAAAAGGAAGAGGATTCCGTGTTAGGGAAGAGAGAAAGAGCGAAATGAGGAGAGGGAGAGAGAGAGGAAGTATCCGCAGAGAAGAGAAAGAGAGAGGAATAGACCAAGAGAGGGCTAGTACCGACATAGACTGAGATGGAGAAGTAGAAGAAAGAGTAGAGAGTTAGATATAAAGAAGGTGAAGAGAAGGAGAACACGCAATACCAATGAGGTTGCCACTGTTACAGAGCAAAAGAAGTCAAAAAGATTGGCCAACAGAGCAAAGAAAGGCAGACAAGGAAAGACATGCAGCGCGGGAGAGGAACGAGCTAAACAGCGCAGAGCGAGAGAGATAAATAGATGGATGAGAGAGGATGGGACCCAGAGAGAGAAAAAAGGAAAAGAGACTGCAGAGAGAGAGAGACAGAGAGAGGGGGAGGGAGAGAGATTGGCTTTGCGGAAGAGACAGCCAACCTTCTCTCATCTTCGCCTCCAAGTCATTCAGCGTTCCTTCTATAATGTCCCAGCCAGCCGGGGGCTTAGGACGATTCTTTCTTCGGATCTTTGGCATCTTCGCTGGCTCTGTCTCTAGCTCTGAGCTTCTTCGTCTCACTCGCTCTCTTTGGCGCAGCTCTGGCGCTGGAAGGTCCGATGGATCTTGATGCCAGCCGCTAATCGGTCGAGAGAGAGAGAGAGAGAGAGCGAGAGAGAGCTGGTGCAGCGCTAAATTCTCCGCGTTGCTCGTCTTCCGGGGGTGCTAGACTTGCCAGCTCTGTCTCTGTTTGGGACGCCAGGAACTCCCTGTTCGTCTCTCTCCTTCTCTCTCTTCTTCCTTCTTGATGGAGATCTCTAGAATAGGAGAGCGTTTGTCTTCATTATTGCCCCCTTCTCTCACTCTTCGACTCCTTCCAACTTCCATAATAATCAACCCTCCACCTGTGATCTCTCTCTGTCTCTCTCCTCTCTCTCTCTCTCTCTCTCTCTCTCTCTAGTATTTTCTCCCTCTCTTTCTCTCTCTCTCTCTTTCTCTCTAGTATTTTCTCTCTCTCTTTCTCTCTCTGTCTCTCCGTCTGTCTCTCTGTTAGTCCCTCTCTCTCTCTTTTCTCTGTCTGCCAACTCTCAGAGTCTCACTCTCTGTTCTTGCTCATCCATCCTTACATCCACACAAACACTTGTCAATCCAGCCCTCTAATTCTCGCTCTCGGGTTTTGATAGCTCAGTTTCGAAAAGTCAATCATTTCTTGTATAGACAAGACCTTATTTTCGGTATTAAAAGCAACAGAATTGATATTAGTTTGGTACAAGGAAGTTGTCATATTTTAGTTTCGGCCTCAATCGACAAGAAACGGAAGAATGCCGAGAAAGAAAGGGCAAGAGACATTGAAAAGAGGTTGAGTTTCTTGCTTGTATTTATTAGTGAAAGACTTGCTCTTCAGAGTTCACAGTAATTCTAGAGATCACAGCTCTGACAGCAGAGAAAGCTTATTTGAGAAAGCGACTGATAGCGAGCCGATGATGTCCTTCCGTTAACTGGAGGACGGACGTCTCTTGTTGTCTATCATCTTCGCGGCTGATCAGCAGCTGTCCATCTGTTGCCTGCTCGCCAGGGGCTGACGGTGAAGGGAGGGCCTTGGACGCTAAGCCTTTGTCCCCTCTTTGTCTCTCTTTTTCTCCGTCTGTACTTTCCACCCACGCTCTCTCTCTTGCCCAGGCGCTGTCTGTGAAGGACGATGAGCTCTTGTGTGTGTTTCTCTCTCTCTCTCTCTCTCTCTCTCTCTTCTCTTGTTTCATTTCTCTCTCTCTTCGGTCTCCCTTGCTCACCGTACTTCTGTCTCATCCTCCTCGTGCTGCCAGTTATTTTGTAGAAACGAATCAAGCGGAACTTCTTTTATAAAATAATAAGAGGGGGAAAACCGGATGAATGAGCAAAAAGCGCTCCGGCAGGGAGCGAGAAATGAAAAGAAGAAGAAGAAAGGAGAGAGAGAGAGAGAGAGAGAGGCTGCCTTATTGTTATCGCTTCTTCTGTCCTTTGGTCCCTGTCTGCTTGGGCTTCAGACGATCTCTGATCCATTCGTGGTACATCTCAAACTGGACGCCCTCTTTCTGAGACTCCTCATACAAAGCCTATGACAGCGCATACAAACAGTTGATGAATGACTGGAAAGAATGGCTCTTTGGGTGGTCCTCTACCTCGTTGGATACATTGTTAATGTCCTCATCTGAGCCCACAAAGCGCAGCTTGACGGCGATCGTCGTCATAAAGAAAAACTGCACAAAGCGTTCATGGCACAGTGTAAGAAGATTAGACCTTGCCGGGAATCGACAAACAAGAGGATGGAAGTTTGGCAGAAACGATACAAAGTCTTCTTGGTCACATCTTCCTACCTCTTTCAGAATATCCAGCTCGTCGCCTTCTTTGGCTAGCGAACCGCGTCTAACTTCTTTCTCTTTCTCGGGCCCTTGTCCAACATGTCTTTCCTGCCTTGGAGTGCATCCATCTGAGGGAGAATTCTGTCCGCTATGAATCTTTGCCTTGGCCTCCTCAATCTCCTCTGTGAGTCTCTGCTCGAGCTCCTCGAAGAGAGAATTGCGACACATTTGACTTCTCCTCTCGTCTTTGTTGTCTATCTTGTGGATAAACCCTGACGGCGAGCCAGAGGGAGAAGGAGAAAGAAGAAGACCCCACTTCTCCTCCTCTTCCATTTCGGAAGGCGAAGAGGGAGGAAGAGAGAGAGGGATGGCGAGATTTGAACGTCGGGAATTTTCTCTTGACGGATGAGGTGGCCTTGGTAGACCGCTCTCCCTTATGTTTCCTTCTTCTTTAATGAGAAAAAGAGGTGGGACTGGGGGAAGGCCGCTACTATTGATCTTCAGTGTAGTGCCTTGTGCAACGTCCATTGACTGGATTTGATGGGAAGATATGAGTTTGCAAGGAAGGATGGATGAGGAGATCGTGACCTGAGGAGCACTTTTTGCCCCTAAATATCGTAGAAAGGAAGAGGCACAAAAGGAGAGTATAACAGAATCTAGGTTGCACACAGGGCCAAGGCCAGCTGAATCATGGACGAGCAGGTCAAGTCAGAGAAAGTAACTATCAAGGAAAGACTTATGCTTGAGACCAGTTAGAATACTCGCAGCTTAGTGGAGTATAGTGAAGACTTCAAGGCTGCACAGATGAAGGATGTGTCTCGCAGCCTAGGGGAGCGAAGATTGCCAAAGAAAAACAGATTTTGAAAGATTTTGTCATGGTACCGCTTTTTGCTTCTCTATGTAGGCTTTCAGGTTTTTATTCTCGCTTGCAAGATCTTGATTCTGCAGGTGCGAACGCGACGGCCGGGAAAAGGGAGAAGATAAGCGGAAGGCTAGCAGACCATTGACGCGATCTATGATTCAAGGTGATAGGGAATATAGAAAAGCAGCGGGTAGGAGAGACCGCAAGGCGAAGCATATTAGAGGGGCAGCCACCTTTAGTATCAGATCGTAGGTTTTTGATGCTTCTCCCGACAGCTCCTCTACTTTTGCTTGAAGGATCAGATTCTCTTCTTTGACACCAGCAATCTCCTTAGCCTTAGGATAAAGGAGGGCAAATGAGTGACATGCATAAGGGAGGAAGAGAGAGAAAGAGAGGGAGGACCGGTGTGCCTAGAAAGAGCAGCGACATGGACACTACAGACGGCTGGACAGGTCTAAAACATACTATAGCGATGATGTTTACGGCGGGTACCTTGTTTCTGAGCTGAGTGATCTGCTCCTGCATCTCCACTGCTCTCTTCTTCATATCTGCAAACTCCTTCTTTTCTCTTTGTAGCCCTTCTGCCACTAATGATGACTCTGAATGAGCATCAAGAGCCTCAGC
This sequence comes from Hyphochytrium catenoides, assembly GCA_900088475.1. Taxonomy (NCBI): domain Eukaryota; class Hyphochytriomycetes; order Hyphochytriales; family Hyphochytriaceae; genus Hyphochytrium; species Hyphochytrium catenoides. The sequence goes on from FLMG01001900.1 coordinate 15,962, forward strand.
CAAGTCTTGCTCCAGCTTTTATAGGGAAACAGCGATAGAAGCGTCGCGTCAAACTAACCAGGCTTAAAATAGTACAATGTCATAGCGGAAGACTAAAAGTACTACAGACAATAGAATAGGATCACATCGAAGAGCCTCAATAGGAAGATGGCGGCACAAGAGTCAGTGGACCGTATAGCTGAAGGTCACCACGTCAAGGCGTGTGTGCATAATGTGCGCAACGCTTACAGTGTGAACCTGTGATGACAGCCATCATAAAACAAAAGAAAAAGAGGAAGAGAAGCAACTCAAGAACCCTACACAGAAGGCGGAATTGCGAAAAGTCAAACTACCTGCCGTAGGCGCTGCTGATAATTGTCATTCTCACTTTTCAGTTGTTGTCCTAGTCGTTCATGAGCAGCTACTGACTTTTGAAGGTCTAGCACCTGCGAGCAAATAAAGAAACCTCTTAGACCGTAGCGGTGTAGGACAGCTCAGCCTGAAGTAGAAGAAGAACGGAGGAGCAGACAGTTTTGACTGACCCACACCAGAAAGATGGAGGTCTGATGGTAATAACTATAAGGCACCACTGGTAGATAGAAGTGCTTAAAAAGAGGAGAGACTTGTCCATCGAGCTGTAGAGCACGAGATAGCTGTTGCAGAAAGTTAAACCTTAGAGCGTAGTCCGCTCTGCTCTTCCAAGAGCGTCAAGCGTTCCGCTGTAACCGCTTGGCATTCCGTCACCTGCTTTTTGCTGAGCAACCTATTATTGCAAGGAATGAGACGAAAGTCATGGTGTGAAGCAGAACGTCGTGCTCAGGGCAAAGAGAGAGGGAGATGATGCCATGGAGATAGTGAGGCATCGTATGCCTTCCCACTCATTAAAGTGCGGCCTAGAAAGTAAGGAAGAGCACCTTTGCTTGTCAAGCTCTTGCTCGGAGATTGACAGAAGTTGTTGAAGACGGGAGTTTTCCATCTCTAAGTCTATGCATCGCGCATGGGAGGTCTTGAGCCGATTCTCAGCATCCTAAAGGAATATTGAGACAATGGCATTGAAAAGACAGTGGTGCTCGTGCTTAGTGCGAGAGGATGAAGATCATGACTCCCAAGGGAGCAAGCTTGCAGGAGACAGGGGAAGTAGAACATGATAGATTAGAAGGGACTGGCACAAGCTGAACCTGTCCTAGGTCGAAGCTGATGGTCTAGAGAGGCTGAGTCGATTCTAGATGTGGACTGGCTCGTTGGAACAAACAAGCAGCTAAACGGAAGCAGTGCTTACCACATTCTGTGCCTCAAGAGTTGCCAGCCTTGCTTTGTGCTACGTTAATTGGAATCTCTCGGTCAGGGTAGGCTGCAAATCCCTCAATAATCTATCGCTACCCATACCTCTGCCTGAAGCTTTAGTATCAGCTCCTCCTTGCGCTGAAGTAGCTCCCCTTTCTGATTCTTCTCGGTCAACAGCTTTTGTCCAATCTCTGCCAAGACTTGAATTTCGTTTTCTTTCTCCTGCAAATGCTCCTCTGTATCTTCAAGCTTCTCTCTGAGACGAGCTAGCTCCTCCAGGAGGTTTAACTTGTCTTTGCTCGTGCCTGGCACTTCCCCGTCAGCTAGTTCCGCTGGGTCTGCTGATGGTGGACTTGGACCTCTGATCTCTGCTTCATCAGGGGAAATTGTGTCAGATCTAACCAACCAGACCAACGAAAGAATCAGTATCGCTCACCTGACTTGGCATCCATCGTTCAACAGGCTTTTCCTCACTGGTGAATAGGCAATCAGCCGCTCCTCCAGAGGTAGCCTTCTTCGCCTCGCTCCTCCTCGTGTCCTAGTTCATAAACCGCTATAATGGTCCCACGTCTATGCCTTGAGCTGCGGTTCCCCTACTTATATTCAAGAATGGACGATCTGTATACCTCTCCTCACTGCCGGAGGACGGTCTCTGCAAATCAAATCTGGAGACGTCCGTAAATCTCTGTCCGGAAAACTTGATCTCCGCTGTCAATCAGAAAGGGAAAACAAAAGGGGAAAAAAATCACTGTGTGTCCTAATAAGAGCCAGGCGAGTGATGGGCCAGAGCTTGATGGAAGGCAGCCTACTACTATCCGATATCCTAACTATAAGCATTACTATAGTGTACAAGTTGAAGTATTACTATGTTAGGCGTCCATCACCCCTGTATCTGCATCAGGAGCGAAATTGCAACTAAAATAGGAAAAGAGGCTTTTGGTCCTTCCGTGTTAATTTAACTTTTACGATTAATGCAGCTGAGGGAAATTGACAGCAAGTCTAAATCTTCTTTATAAGAAATAGCGTCAATAAGAGGACGCTACTCCACCTACTTCCAACGAGCGTCAAGGGGATTCTCATCCAGAGAGGCGGTAACCCCTCCTTAGCGTTTTCGTGATGTACAGTAATATCGGTCCCTAGTTTCGGGTGTCCTCCGCTCGGCTTTTAGCTGCCAAAAACTGTCCTTTCTCGGGCATTTCTTCTTTCCTAAACGTATTCCAAATTGTTTTCTTTAGGAAGTCAAAATAGTATGGTTTTACAAACACATGATTCTACTCTCTAATCCTGATCCTTAGCCTCTAACCAAATAACTCCTTATGTCCTCTTCTCGGCAAGTTTTCTTGATCTTTCGCCGCCGTTGTGAAGCAAGAAGTCTTCTAGAAACAGCTGGTTCGACCTCTCTCTCTCTCTCGTCTTATCTAACGCAGTATCTGTCTCGTAAGGTATCATATCATATATCACCCTATTAGCCCTTTCTTATCTCCTCTGTCTAGACTCATATAGTTCTCGCTTTCACAAGCCCTCCGGCTGCTTCTCTCATCCCTCTCTTTCTCTCTCTCTCTCTCTCTCTCTCTCTCTCTCTCTCTCTCTCTCTCTCTCTTTTTCTCTTTTTCTCTCTCTCTCGTCTCTAATCTCTCTCTCTGTGCTATGCTTTCCCCCTTCACACAGCTGTTTCTCTTTCTCTTCCCTCTCCACAGGCACGTCAGCATCAAGGATGTCCGTTCAATGAAGTTTGCCCTTCTTCCAGTTCCCTCCTCTCTCTCTCCCTCTCTCTGTCTCTCTCTTTTTTTTTCTCTTTTCCTCTTTTGTCTCTCTCTCTCTGTCTCACTCTCCCCTTACTCTTTCTCTCTTTTGTTTATGGCGTGTTGGCGCCATCATTCTCCTTCCGTGTGCGTTGTCCACCTTTCCCATCACATCCCAGTTTCTTTTCTTTCTCTCTCTCTCTCGCTATCTCTCCTTCTCTTTTCTCTCTCTCTCTCTCTCTCTCTTCAGCTCTCTCTTCTCACCTCGGTTCCCTCCTGCTGTAGTTATTATAGCCTATAACAATGAAGCAGCATCTTTCCTTCCCAAGGGCGGTTCACACGCCAGTGGTGGTCAACGAAGAAGATCAACGGCCTCGCACTCCCACAACCAAGCGACGGCTTTGACACCAAGCCTTCTTTCTTCAAGAAAGACAGAGAAAAGAGAGAGAAAGAGAGAGAGAGAGAGAGAGATAAAGAGAGACAGAAAGAAACCAGGAGAAGGGAAGAAAGAGAGAGGAAAAGACAGAGAGCCATAGACGAAGAGAAGATCTTTCTAAAGCTGCGCCACTCCAGGTTGCCAACTGCAAGCTCAAAGCTTCATTTAGGACAACGATGGGAGACAACGCTCCCACATCTTCTGCAGATCTGCATTGACTGAAGCTTCAGAGCTCGACACTTGCAATTAGCTCTTGGGAAAAGAGCGAGAAGGATAGAAACGAAAAGAGAGAGAAGAAAGAGAGAGAGAAGAGAGAGATAAAAGAGAGAGTTATGTTTGAGCCGATTATCTCCCGGGTGAAACCCACCCTGCCTCGCCTGGAGTACGGAAGTGTCTCTCCCTACATGGTGCTTGTCCTCGTCCTTCCCACAGCTTTCTGGCTCACCAACCAGAGCTTATCTACCGGGGAGAGAGAGAGAGACTCGGGAACACTCTTCTCTCTCTCTTCTCTCTCCATCTATCTCAAAGGCAACCTCATCCCTCTTCTCTCTTCCCCTTCCGATGTATCTCTCTCCCTCTTCTCCCAAGCTTTACTCTTACTCTGGCTCTCCTTCATCCTCTGCTGGGCGTTTCTCTATCAAAGAAACGTGGTGGAGACGCCTAAGTTTACATTCGTCAAGAGTCCAAAGAATGAAGAAATCTTCAGGAACTTTGTCAAGGGATTGCGCGCCTTTGAGCCGACGCCCTGGGGCTCCAGCGGCCACCTCCAGTCCGCCATGTTCTGCTACTGGCCGCTGCATATCTTCCTGGGTCTGGGGAAGTATAAGATGAACTACCGGTGAGGAAGAGAGCCCACAGTGCTTTCCGTGCTCTGTCTAAGTATACCTTCAGTGTCAATCTATGTATATCCTTAGTCTCTGTCTCTCTCTCTTCCTCTCTCATTCTATCTGTCTCTTTCCCCTTCTTTCTTTTGCCCTTGGGCGCTCCGTCTCTCTTCCTCCTCCTTCTGTTTTGCCTTTCTCTCACTAACCTTTTTCCGCTTCTCTCTTACGCTACTACAACGCTCTCTCTCCCCCCCAACACCCCCACCCCTTCTCTCTCTCTCTTTCTCCCTCTCTCTCTTTTTGTTATCTTTTTTTGATCTCTCTTTCTTTCTCTCCTCCGCCCCTTAGCCGCCAGCTTCTCCACCTTGAAGACGGCGGGATCAACGCTTTGGACTGGTACGACGCCGGCCTCCCGAAGGATGCACCGGTGGTCATCCTGCTCCCAGGTGTCATAGGCGAAAGCAGGAACACTTACATCAAGAGATTTGTTGTCGAAGTGGCAGAGAAGCACGGTTGGCGCTCGGTAGTCAAGAGCTGGAGAGGAATCCACGCGCCCATGGAGAGGCCCAAGCCTGAGACGTGGAGCTATCGCGCCATCCTTGATCTTAGAGCTGCTGTTCTAGAAGTGAAGAGACAGTTTCCAGACGCACCTCTCCTCTCGTATGGCTTCTCTTTCGGTGGACAGCTGCTCCAAGGGTATCTGGGAGCCTATTCTGAAGATTCCCAGATTCTCTGTGGAGTCTCAGTCTCCGGGCTCTTCGATGCAGCGACAATTTACTCCGCTCTCTCTTCGTGGCGCTTTCCTCCTTATGACTTCTCTCTTACAATGGCGATCAGAGGGAGAATGGAACCCGTTCTCTCTCTCCTGGAGGAGGTTGTGCCCGCAGGTCTCAGAGCTCAGCTCCGCTCTACTAGGACTTTAGCTGAGTTTCATCACCTGGTAACGCGCCACTTCTGTGAGCCTCCCTTTGCCTCAACGGAGGAGTTCTTTCGTGGAACAGGTGCAACGTATAACAGTCTCTTCCGGCACATACGGACACCTCTTCTCTGTCTGAACGCTACAGATGATCCTCTGATCCCTGACTCTGTGATGAAGACAGCGCTAGAGTCGATGTTGGAGAGCGACCGAGTCTTTCTCTTGCAGACACAAAGGGGAGGGCACTGTGGTTGGTTTGAAGGCTTTACCGGGGCCAGTTGGCTTGATGCCGTGGCTCAAGAGTTCCTCTCCACTTGTCTAGAGAGAGAAGGGAAGAAGGAGAAGCCCATGAAAAAGACAGCGGAGAGCGAAAAGTGAACAGAAGGGAAGTCGCTGTTTTCCTTTGGCTGTCTTCTTCCTCGTTTTCTGCCCATCAGAATTGTCGAAGTAGCATGAAAATCTTCCTCTAGGCATTGCGCACCCTCTTTCTCTCTCTCTCTCTCTCTATGTTGTACGCCGCCAAGCCTTTCTGGCTTCCTCTCTCTTTCTCTCCTCCCACAGACCGGCTTCATCTCTTCTCTCTTATCGTCCTTCCTCTTGTTGATCAAATGTCAGATGCTATATATTATAGGTGTGGACTAGGTCAGAGCTTGGAAACTTTAGGCTAATAAATTAAGCTCACACCTACTACGCCTGGAGCTACGTAGAAGAGGGAGAGGAAAGAGCGACAGTCTGTGTGTCTTTCTCTCTCTCTCTCTCTCACTTCGGAGACAGAGAGGCAGGAAGAGGGACAAAGAGGGGCAGGTAGTGCCCCAATCCTTCCTGTTACGCTTCTTTCATCGAATGCTTTCCCCGCTCCCCTCTCCTCTCCTCTCTCTTTCTAGATATCCTTCTCTTTTCTTCTGCTGCCCTTCCACCTCTCATTCTTGTTCCGTACTTAAGGAACTTACTCTCGTACAATGGGTACAAACAGAGAGAGAGAGAGACGAAAACGGGATGAAAATGTCGATCGTGAGGAAAACAGAGTCTTCTTTGCCTGTCTATGGACGTTCTTGACTGTCCACATCTACGAAGACGGGATAGGTTCCATAGCGCGGGGTGGATGTGATAGGCTCACACTCCTCTGCAGCACACAAGAGAGAGAGAGAGAGTGAGCATACCATGCAGGAGAAAAGAAACGTGGAAGACTCGCCTCACTGAGAGCAAGACGGGAAGACCGGAAGCAGATGGCGGGCCGTCAAAATGGAGGAAACACAGCGAGAGAGAGAGAGAGGATACGCGTGAAAACCAGATGAGTCTCAACGAGGAGAAGAGGGAGAGAGAGAGACACACCTTCGGTTCCCCTGTTCACAATCTCGTCCTGGCGGCTAAGCATGGCGATGGCGGCTCCGAGGCTGAGGAGAGAGAGAAGCCCTGCCACTAGACCAAAAGCTTGGATAAGAGAGAGATCCGCACCCTTCAGAGTTCCCTGCTGACCTATCGCGATGTCCAACTGGGTTGCAGAGTAGCGAGAGAGCTTCGTAAGCGGCTTTTCCTTCTCGTTTCAACGTCTCTTTAGATTCTTTCTTGTGCTTCTATTCCTCTAACACACTCTCTCTCTCTTTGTGTGCTCTGCGTCCTTCTCTCTCTCTCCCTCCCCTCTTTCACGCTCCCTATCCAGGGTTGTTCCACCTGTTCTCTAGATCAACTCATCCCTCTGCTGCCTCTCTTCTTCTTTCACTCGCTGGGTGTATTCACCTCTCGTCGGAGGTCAAGCTCTCTCTCTCTCTCGTTCTCTCTCGCTCTCTTTCTCTATCTCTACCACACACACACTCTCTCCCTCTCCCCTTTAGATCTCTCTCTCCCTTGCGCTCGACGGCCTATTCCTCAGCACTTACCCAATACATAGCCATTTCCAGGAGATGCAGAAAGAAGACGAAGAGAGCTCCAGTTACGCAGCCCAGCTAAGATGAAGGCGGCGGGAGAGAGAGAGAGAAAGGCTGAGGAGCCAACGGCGAGAGAAAGAGAGAACGAGAGAGATGCGCTCTTCTCTTAACGAAACACAGGGACAGATAGGGGACAAGGAAGAGAGAAGAGCGAGCGGAAGCATTTTTGGAAAAGAGAGGATCACGGTGTCAGAGGAAGAAAAGGCCAAATGAGAGAGAGATAAATTCGAGGGAGAGATACGAGAGAGAAGGAAAAGAGAAAGAGGGAAGAGAGAGAGAGAAGATCTTTGACAGGAAACTAACATCAAAGTGGGTCGCTCCGGTGGACGCAATCCGAGTAGCAAAGACGTTGAAGATAATCAGACAGACGCCGGTCACTACCGCGTTAAGACGGTTCCTATGGCTCTGGAGAGAGAGAGAGAGAAAGAAGAAAATAGCGGAGAGGACCTGTTGGAGAGAGATGAAAGAGTGAGAGCAGAACGCTTAGTTCAAAGAGCCTAGGAGACAGGAGCGGACTCAAAAGAGAGAGATAGAGAGAGAAAGAGAGAGAGAGAAGGCCGGGAAGAATGCACATCAGCAGATAGACACCAAGGAAAAAACTAGGGACGAAGAAGTAGAGAGAAAAGAGAGCAAGAGGAAGTAAAGAGGGATAGTGAGCTACTGAGGGAGAGAGAAAGAGAGAGAAGAGAAAAAGAGCGAGAGGCGCGAGGAGCCTGAAGCAGAACGACCCAACAAGATATGGCGTTGGAGCAGAGGGAGCGATAGATAAAGTTGCATGTCTCCGAGAGAGAGAAAGAGAGAGAGAGAGAGATGTGAGATGAGACAGGTTGCTTCCCTCCATAGAGAGATGATGGTCTTCCTACCGTACAGCCTTTGAGGAGAATCGCCAGCGGCTTCATACTTTCACCCGAACAAAAGAGAGATAGCGAGAGACACTGGGAAGAGAGAGAGAGAGAGAGAGACTCTAGAGACGTGGACAGACACACCGACGCCCACACAGAGAATGAGAGAGAGAGAGAGAGTGATTGAGCGAAAGAGAAAAAGAGAGGATCTACGGATATCTGTCTTTCACGAGAGAGACAGTCGCGAGGCATCGCCTCATCTTACAGAGAGATGCAGGGGAGAGAGAGTCCTGACAACAGAATCAAAAGAGAACAGGCAAGGAGGATAAAGGAGAGGTACTGAAGACGGAGTTAGCGCGCGGGCGAGAGAGAGAGAGAGAGAGGGGGAAAAGAAAAGAGAAAAGAAAGAGTCTAGAAGGAGACACGAGTGGATAGCTGCACTCTCCGCTCCTATATATTGTCTGACCACTCCAGGGAAGGAGAAACTCATCGGACAAGCTCGGGATGATCTTTTGTAAGTCTCTGTCTGCAGATCTAGAGAGGAATGACCGGTGGGGGGGAGAGGGTAAGAGAAGGGAATAGGGGAGAGAGACCAAGCCAAGCAGCAGAGGAACAGAGGACAGAGAAGAAACAGACAGGAAGAGGGAAGAGTTGAGCTTGAAGAGAAGACAGCAGATTCGGAGGGAAATAGTGAGCTAGAGACGAAGAGACAGTAAGCAAGCGAGAGCGAGAGAGAGAGAGAGCGAGAGCGAGAG
>FLMG01001900.1:24788-35820 GCA_900088475.1 Hyphochytrium catenoides
GAAAGGAAACAAAGGCAAGTGCTTGGATTCTGATCCTGCTATAGGTGCAGCTGCAATATCGAAGTCGTCAGTTATCAATTTGAGAGCCCAGACCGATCTAGTTAACTAAAGACCTAAGTTATCAGTGTGAATGGCAAGTCCCGTTATTTGAAGCATCGAAATATTTTGGCTGAGAGGAGCCGTCATGCTCCCATGTCGGGAGAATATCTTCTTCTCCAGCGCTAGAGAACCTGCACATCCTGTTGAGGCAAGAAAGGCTATTGATGTACAGTACCAACCATTATTGACCCACCCACCCGGCTTCTCCTCCAATCTCATAGACTAATGTTCAATGTTGCGGCAAGTTTGACTCATGAAGGAATCAAAATAGCCTTTTTTAAGCTAACCTAAGGCCATGTTTTTCTGTCGTTAAAGTTTCTTTTCCAAGATGGACGTTTGTTTCGCATCTTTATCCCCTTCCCACGCCAGCTTCATAAACTCGAACTGGAAAGTAATGAAATAAGCAGGAAGGTTTCAAATAGAGCTGTTTGGCTAACATTTAAAATTGAAACATTCGCTGCAGAATAGCTTGCGGGATTTAACGCCAGCTTTCCCTTTGTCCTCCTTCCTCTCCTTCACAATTTTGGCGGTGCCTTAGTTTCTGTAGTTCGGAGTGTGCAACGGCCAGCATCCTTGAAAGAAATAAACGTTGAAACATCTGGGGAAGGATTAGTGCTTACTACTGTCTGTTAGAGATAACGGACGGCATAAAGTTTCTTGAAACATTCAGTGGCGGTTGGGATCAAATGTTCCTTTTCTTGTTCCTACCCTCTCTGTGTCTGGCTGGGGTTTGCGGTGGGCGGCAGCGCCACACGAGATATATGTTGTATAGTATTAACGCTGGTGATCATGAAGGAACGGGAGACAGATTAGAATAACCGAGATGGTTTGTGTGCGAGGAGTGAGACAGAAAGAGACGAGAGAGAGAGAAGAGAGAGAGAGAAGAGAGAAAAAGAGAGAGAGAGAGAGAGAGAGAGAGAAAGGAGAGGGAAAGAGAGAGAGAGAGAAAGAGAGACTTAGAGACCAAATCCTTTTACATTATTAGTCCTTCAATCGTCATTGGAAACATCGCGAAAGTAGAGGTAGAGAGAGAGAGAGAGAGAGAAAGAGAAAACGAGAAAGAGAGTCGGAGACACTGAAAGTTGCCCTGTCTGATCCGACTCTGCGGTGGGCAAGCGGCCGTTCTCAATGCAAGAGAGAGTCAGTTGGAAAGGAACCATTGCGGGCCTAAGGCGGCGAGCTGTTGATCTTCTGTTGCCATCGCTCTTCTGAAGCTTCAATTGTCCCGTCACGCAAGCCTTTGAGATCTCTGTCTCTTCCCTTTCCGCGTCTCCATCGCTTCTTCAGAGAGGGAAGACAACGAACGATCTAGCTTCTTCCACCAGTCTCTCTCTCTCTTTCTCTCCGCTATCAGAATGATTGAGATCGGCACGGGCGATAGTTTGGTGGTGGCAGGGATGTCTCCTGTTCACAAGTTGGGGCCGCGGAGAAACTCTTCCTTTCTTCGGTTCCGCGAGAGTGATGAGAAGACTCGCAAGAGTAGCGGCAGCGGGGCAATGGAAGAGTCAGAGACCGAGAGCAGTGAAGGTTAGAAGAAGCTTTTCCGTCTTTCTGCCTCCTTTCTCCTTCTTCATCTTGTCGTCTTTCTTTTCCTCTCTCTCTCTCTCTCTCTCTCTTCTTGACCTCTTTTCTGCTCGCTTTTACTGGGATGACATGCGGGCTGGCTGTGAAGCATTACTCGCTTCCTCTTGGTTGCCTGCACACAATCCTGCTGACTTTCCACAGTGAGCGTTTCCCTTTTACGTCTTTCTCTCTCTCTCTCTCTCTCTCTCTCTCTCTCTCTCTCTCTCTCTCTGTGTGTGTCTCTCTCTCTCTTTTCTCTCTCTAGAATGCGCACCCTCTTCCGCTCTCTTTTTCTTCCTTGAGCGGCGATATTCTCTAGAGTTCCTTAATCAACTTCTCTCTAACGAGTGTTTCCTCTCTATCTATCTATCTATCTCCGTCTCTGTCGCTCTGCCATTCTCTCTCTCTCTCTTCTATTCACTCTTTCCCGCTCATGCACAGGCCCCAGCCCTCCCCAGACCCCTGTCCAGCGCTTCAGTAAGCGGCGCTTCATCCGGGAAATGTCGCTAAAGATGTTTGAGAACACGCGAAGCATGGCCTTCAGCGCCTGGCGCGGGCTGTACAGACAGAGAATCAGACAGATTGAAGAAACCTTAGACACTAACCATTCTGAGGCCACGATAGATACGTCTTCGTCCTCTCTTGGAAGACATGCGGAAGAGAAATATCAGCAGGGGAACTTTTACGCTGTGAGAGTGGACGATCCGACCTCTTTCTTCTCTAACAGACAGAGTAAGACGCTAGAGGACGTCGTGAGCTCGTCTGTGAGAGAGAGAAACAAGTTCTTTCTCACTCGTATCACGGATCCGACCTCTTACTTCTTCAAGTACCGCATGGACACTCTCCCGATCCCCAACCCAAGGAGAATGAAGGTGGAACTGGTGCAGATTGACTGGTTGAAGCCACATGAGCAGATTGTTAGTGATGAGAAGGTGCGACCATACGTCTCTTTCTTTATCTCTTTCTTTCTCTGTCTTTCTTCTCTCAGCCTCTCTCCCCCTTTGCCTCGGTCTTACTTTATCCTCCTCGATAGTTCTCATCCGTGTGCCATACCTCGGGCCTGTCGTTCACTTATTATGAGCTGACAACTATGTTTGCTCTTTAGATGTATCACTTTTTATCTCTTCCTTTTCACTGTGTCTTTCGCATATGACTCGTTTAGTCTCTCTCTCTCTCTTTCCTCTCTCTCTCTCTCTCTCTGTGTGTGTGCGTGTTTCCGTCGCCATTTGGCTTGGCTGGATGCTGGTCTCGATAATAGTTAAGATTCGGGCTAATCGGCAGAAAGTAATGCTAACGTTCTTTTGCTTTCTCTCTCTCTCTCTCTCTCTCTCTCTCTGCAGGTCGTGGGTCTTCTCCGCGCCACAATCTCGTGGGGCGCCTATACCAAGCCCATCCTTGTTGATAAAAAGACAGGCGCCATCCTGGACGGGCATCATCGCTACACTGTCGGGCAGAAACTTGGGCTGAAGCGCGTCCCCGCGGTGCTGGTGGATTACCTTGAAGACGACTCAATCAGTGTGGATGTATGGCCTAACTGTGGACTGGATGCCATCACGAAGAGAGACGTGATCGAGATGTCTCTCTCTCCTCATGTCTTCCCTCCCAAGACCAGCAGACATCAGTTCTCGGATGAGATGCCGCCTATTAGAGTTCCGCTGGAGACATTGAGAGCGCAAAATGAGGTGGTTATGGTGGCCTAAAATTAGAGAGATAAAGAAAGAGAGAGAGAGACAGAGAGGAAATGAGAAATGAAGGGTGAGACCTGACACAGGAGGAAGGACAGAGGAGGGAGAACAAGGGAAGGGAAGGGAAGGGAAGATGGTGCATTTTTGATTTGTGAGAGAAAGGCGGCGGAATATTTATTACGTGTCTCCATAGTGCCGAAGAAGAAACAACATGTTCCTCTTTCTCTCTCTTCAGACGCGGAGCTGCTTTTTTACAAAGCTTCACCATGCAGAGAGAGAGAGGAAAGCACGGCGAGAGAGAGAGAGACAGAGAAAGAAAGCTAGGCTAGGGTTGTCTATACGTCTACTTTATAATTTACCAGCATTCGTTCGTTCAGAGAAGAACTTTTCTCTCTTCCTCTCCCTCTCTCTCTCTCTTTGTGTCTCTCTCTGCCCTGGCCGTCTCTCCCTCTCTTCACCTTCTTCTTTTATAAAGACGATCTCCTCTTCCAATTGAGCTGAGTCTTTCCTCTCATTTTCTTGATGATTATGCGTGTTGGGCCCTCTCCAAAGGTTGGAGGTTGTTGGTCCACCGGCGAGGGAGACACAAAAGGTCTGGGAGTGGACTCATCAGCCTGTTTGTTCGTCCCCAATTCTCTCTCTCTACCACGTCCTCTCGTTCTCTCTTTCTCACTCTTTCTTTTTCTGTCTCTCTCTGTCGCTCTCTTTCTTCTCCGCCTCTCTCACTTTGATTCCCCCCAGTCCCTCGGCATCGCAGGGCTAAGCGAGAGACAGAGACTGGGAGAGGAAGAGAGAGTGAGAGTAAATCAAGGCTTGGACCCCTTTCTTTCGTTCTCTCTCGGCCTCCCCATCTCTCCACCTGTTATTTCTCTCAAAAGAACGCGTTTTTTGACCTTCCCACCATCTTACACTGTCGGTGTTTGAAGCTGAATCTCTGTGCTCTCTCTCTCTCTCTCTCTCTCTGTCTCTCTCTCTCTCTCTCTCTCTCTCTCTTGCCCTCACTTGCACCTTTTCCCTCTCATGCGCTCCTTCCCTCTTCAGATCTATCCTGTCATCCCTTTCTGTGTCCCTCTGCCTTTCTTCTCCTGCGAATCGCCATCCCTGAATTTCTTCCCTATCGACTGGTAGATGTTTTTCTGACCATGTGACAGCACTGACCTACGACAACTCGTGGTTATTCTCCCTCCTTGCTTACTCTCTCTCTCTCTCTCTCTCTCTCTCTGTCTGTCTCTCTTTCTTTCTCTTCCTCTCTGTCTCGGCTTAACTCTTTCTGCCTCTATCAGGCGGTCTCTCAAATCTCGGGGTCTCGACTCTTTCAACTCTTGTTTCTCAAGTCTCTCTCTCTCTCTCTCTCTCTCTCTCTCTCTCTCTCTCTCTCTTTCCTGACATGCAACATTGATCGGCTGAACTCTCTTTATTATTTCCATGTTGGTCAGCCAAACGCCGAGCTGAAAATAAGCAATCTCATCGCTTCTTTCTCACCCGCGACCACTCTCTCTCTCTCTCCTCCTCTCTGTCTCTTCGTCCCTCTCGCGCTCTTGAGCATCCTTGTCCTCCTCTTTTCTTCCAGTTACGTGGTTCTTCTCTCCCAATCTCTCCATCTCCTCCACACCGTTACTCCTTCTGCGGTCTTTGGAATCGTCCCCGCTGGAGAGAGAGAAGCGTTACTACGCTGAGAGAAGAGACAGCTGACAAGAGTGCGGGTGGCGGACAGTCCAAAAGCAAGAGAGACAATGTCCTGGTCAGTAGAGAGTGACGGCCCAATAATAAGGAGAGGGAAAGATGGTGATCAGAAGAGAAACAACCAATTTCTCTCAAGAAGAGGATGAGACATATAGCAAGGAGAGAGGGAGAGAGAGAGAGAGAGAGAGAGAGAAAAGAGAGAGAGAGGCGGCGATGACTGATTCTGATCGTCGAAAGCTTCGGTCCCTGTTGTCCACTGTACAAAATCAATACAAGAATGACAGAATGGCATTTATTTGTGACTATAGAGTTTTGATTCCAAATAGCACATGTCGTACCCTCTCAGCACAGAAAGAGTTTATCCGCTCTTCTTCGATAGTCTCACTACTCTTTCGATCGATAACTATATCTAAAGCTCACTCTTTCTCTTGTTTGTAATTGCATTAAGGCCCTAGTGTCCATACCTCTCGCCTCTCTCTGTCTATTTTGCATATACCCTCTTTCTCCATGCTTCCCCTTCTCTCGCTGACTCCACACATGGCCTCTCCCTCTCTTTCTCTCTCTCTCTCTCTCTCTCTCTCTTTGTCATTCCTTCCTTTCTAAACCTTGGCACTCTGTTCTTTTCTCTCTCTCTCTCTCTTTCTTTCTCTCTCCCTCTCTCTCTCCCTCTCTCTCTCTCTCTCTCTCTCTCGCTGTCCAACCCACCTCATCCCGCACTCTGTCTCATTTTGGCTAGCGCAGCCTCCTCTTTTGCCAATCATTGAGTGGCTCTCACTAATGCCCCGCATTTCCTCTTTCTCTCTCTCTTTCGTTCTCTCTCTCTGTCTCTGTCTCTGTCTCTCTCTCTTTGCCTGGTCTCACATTGGCACATCTGTCTCTCACACTTGACAATCGAAGCAGAAGAGCGCGACAGGCTCTGAGGAAAGTGAGTTCTTTCTGTGGACTGTGAAGGGAGAAGACGACTGACAGAAAGAACCATCTCTCTCTCTCTCTCTCTCTCTCTCTCTCTCTCTTTTTCTTTCTTTCTCCTTTCTCTCGCCCCATTTCTCCCATTCAACACCATGACAAGACAAGAAACAGAGAAAGAGAAGAGGAGACTGTGAGGGAAGAGAAGCACCAGAGAACGAGCATCAGAAGCAAATCTTCAGTGCGATCGCGCTTCAAAGCTTCAGAAAGCTCTGGGCGTAGAGACAGAGTAACAAGAATAGATAGCGAAGGGACAGCGAGAAAGAGAGAAATAGAGAAAAGGAAGGAAAAGCAGGCAACTAGTCTTTTCTTCCGCATGGAGAGGCCGTACGGAGCTTAATAGGGAGGCCTGCCTCTCTCTCTCTCTCTCTCTCTCCCCTACACAAAGAGAGATTTCCTAGGAGGAACTCTTCCACCTGGCATCCCCTTCTCCTCTCCCCTCGCTTTTCTCTCTCTGTTTTCTTTCTCTCTCTCTCTCTCCCCTCTCTCTCTCTCTTCCGCTTCGATGACGCTAAAACGCGTGAAGACCTGCTGGGATCTCTCCTCACTTACTTCTTCGCTTGAGGAAGTGAAGACAGGAGAGAGAAACATCGGAGAAAGAGAGAGAGAGGGAGCTCGACAGAATAGCAAGTCCTCCTCTCTCCTGGGAGGAGGCAAAGAGGTGACGGTCCATGTCATCTCTCTGGCTCCCAGGCGGTGCCTCAGCGTGGGAACCATGACTCTGGCGAGAGAAGAGACAAAGGGAGAAGAAGGTCTCTCTCTCTCTCTCCCTCAAAAAGGAGAGAAAGAGAAAGCTCGACCAGAGCAGGAAAAACATGGCGAAGAGAAGACAGCCTCAGTCGATCTTTCTTCTCTTCCTCCTCCGCCTTCTCTCCTCTCTCACCGGCCTCCAGAGCTCTATTTCATCTCTCCCGAAAACGAGGAAGGAGAAAGAGGAGAAGAGAGAGAAATCTCTCTCACTCCGTCGGCCCTGTCTTCCTCTCTCTCCAGGGAGAGACGAGGCAGAGCTCAGTCCATGATGCCGACCATTAGCCCCAATTGTCAGGGTTTCTCTCGGGAGAGAAAGCTCTCTCGAAAGTATGAAGAGACCAGAGAAGAAGAAGAGAGAGAGGAAGAGAGAGAAGGAGAAAGAGGAAAGGGAAGACACTCTTTCTTGAAGAGGACAAAGTATCGCCATCGCTGTGAGAGTGCCGTCGTCGGAGAGAAACACTGGAACGTCCGCTTGGCGGCGGAGAAGAGAGAAGAAACGATGGCAGCGTTAGGAAGAAGCTTAAACCTTGCGTTCAACCCGTGAGAGAAGAGAGAGAGGGAGAGAGATAGACTGTGTCTTCTCTCTCCCTCTCCTACGTCCGTATGATTCTCTCGCTGTCTTCATGGCATGGAGGACACAACGGAATCATGCAGCTGTGTTTTTCGAAAAGAAAGAGAGACAAGCCAGGACCCCTCGCCCGTAGGAGAGAAAGAGACAGCTTTATGTCTCTCTCTTCGATAAGCTGCTGAGTCCTCTCTCTTAACACGTCATACTGATATGTCTCTCTCTTTCTCAGTTGCTCTCCCTCTCTCTCTCTCCCTTTCTCTTCAGTTTTACATCAGCGCTCACGAAGGGCAATGTTTGTTCCTGCTACTGAAGGGCAAGGATAATCGAGAGAGAGAGAGAGAGTGACGGATAGCTGTCAATCAAATTAAAGGGAGCGATGAAGCTCGCTTGGG
The DNA here is from genome assembly GCA_900088475.1 of Hyphochytrium catenoides. Classification (NCBI taxonomy): domain Eukaryota; class Hyphochytriomycetes; order Hyphochytriales; family Hyphochytriaceae; genus Hyphochytrium; species Hyphochytrium catenoides. The sequence goes on from FLMG01001900.1 coordinate 32,495, forward strand.
ATGAAGTAGAACCTTTGCTCAGTGGAGAGAGAGAAGAAGTCACAGCAGTTTTCTCTCTCTCTCTCTCTCTCTGTGTTTCCTTCCCGTAGTGCCCCCCTGACACCAGGCAAATAGATCTACTAATAATTTGCTGAAGTAAACCAGAACCACTTACAAAAAAGCACGCAATGTCTTCCCTCTCTTTCCATCTCTCTCTCTCTCTCTCTCTTGTCAACTCCGCAAGAGGCAGCTAGCTCTCTGCTTAGCGCTAGACATATGACGAGAGGGCGAGAGATGTCCCTCGTTCTGGTTACACGATGATAGGAAGAGAGATCTCCTTCTCTCTCTCTCTCTCTCGCAAAAGTCTCGCTTTGTCACAGGCAGGGGCTCTTTCTCTCGCACTATCAAGAAAAGAAGAGAATTAAAGACCAGAGAGAGAGAGAGAGAGAGAGAGAGAATGGAGAGGGCTTCCGAAGTTGTTCCCACTTTAGAGTGCGTCAACAACGAGCTCGGTGGAATGCATGCTGGGAGAGACTCCTCTTCCTCCTTCGTCTTCTGCCTCCATCTCTTCTCCCTCTCCTGCTAACCGTTCTGTGTCTCTCTCGTCCTCGTTCTCTCTCTCTCTCTCTGGAGCAATTTTCATTGTTGTTTCGTCACTGTTCAGGAGAGGAGCCTTCTCGGCGTGCTGTTTACCTTTCCTCTTTCGTGGACTGGGCATACTCTCTTCCTCTCTTTCCGGCTCTCTCTCTTCATCTTCCTCATTTCTCTCTCTTCCCTCATCTCTCTCTCTCTCTTCTCTCTCTTCTTCTTCTGCTGCCATGTATTTCTTAGCCTCTCTCCCTACGATGAAGGCAGACAGAGCCACAGAGAGAGCGCCAACGACAAGAGAGAGAACTCCATGGAAAGAGATGTGCCCTCCCTCCAGCGCGTGGATAAGTTCCTCAGCTTCTGAACCCACAGACACCCAGAGAACAGTGAAGAAGAAGCCTTGGAATAGAGAGAGAGAGAGAGAGAGAGAGAGAGAGAGAGAGAGAGAGAGAGAGAGAGAGAGAGTGCGTTAGTGAGGTGATGTAGCGAAGGGAACCATTTTATCAAAACACAGAGAGCGACAGAAAACGGAGGGAGTGAGAGAGACATTGGATGGAGTAACTCAGAGAAAGGAGGAGGGGAGAGAGAAAGAGAGAGGTAAAGAGAGGGAAGGAGACGGTTAGAAGAAAGAAATGGAAATAGGGGGAGGGAGAGAGAGAAAGAAAGAGAGAGAGAGAGAGAGAGAAAGAGTGATAGAGAGAGAGAAAGAAAGAGAAGGCGATCACCCTACCTGTGGCTAGCGTAGGAAGAAGGAACTGCACGAAAGAGAAAGGCAGGACTGCCGCTCCATAGTTCTTGAGGAACATCGGCAGAGCGCAGAGACGGAGAAGGAGAGACGCTTTCATTGGATGGCGGTCGATGAGAGAGAGAACCGCGCGAAGAATGAGAGAGCGCTCTCTGTACGCTGCCAGGCGAGCGCTAATCAGCTCAGACAGGAAATGACGTCCGAGATAGAAAGAGAGGATGCAGCCTATCGTCTTGCCTGATGGGGAGAGAAAATTTATAGAAGAGAAGAGTTAGAGACGAGGAAAAGAAGAGAGAGAGGGGGAGAGAGAGAAAGAGAGAGTATGTGAGAGAAACAAGGAGGAAGAAAAAGACTAAAGTAAGGAGACCGGACAAACACCCTTAAAACGTATGACTACTAGGAGAAGAGAGCTGAGAGAACGCGCGCAGAGAGAGAGAGAGAGAGAGGAACACAAGAGGAAGAGAGAGAGAGAGAGAACACAAGAAGAAGAGAGAGAGAGAGAGAGGGAGAGAGAGAGTAAGCCCAAGAGGGAGAGAGATACCTATGAACGAGACAGCAATGGCCACCTCCATCCGATAGAGGTATCCGCATACAATCTCAAGCGTGGTGGAGGGGAGACAGAGTGGGACCCAGAGAGACATCACAAAGAGAAAGACAACAGGACCCGCGCGAGAGTGAGAGTGGAACCACTGAACCGTGTGATCTATGGCTTCCCGGTGCTTAAGGAGATAAAGACCGGCCCCGCCGCCGAGGAAGAGAAAGAAAAAGAAGAGAAGAGGGCGAGAGAGAGAGTGTCTTCTCTCTCGAAGGCGAGAGAAGAGAGAGGGGAAGTGAGGAGGAGGAGGAGAGGAAGAGAGAGAAGGGTCCGGGGGATCAGCGGAGGAAGGAGAGGGAGAGGCCGCTGTCGGGGAGACAGTGAGGATCTGGATGGATCCTGGAGGCGGATGAACTTTTCCCATCGTCTCTTTCTCTTTCTGCTGCTCCGCCAAGGGAGACACTGCCATTACGTCTGTCTCTCTTTCTCTCTCTCTCTCGCTGTCTCTTCTGTTATTCCTATCTCCTATGACGCATAGCGCTTATGACGTCCAGGCTAATTTTTGCATCGGAAGCGAAAGGAGAGAGAGAGAGGGAGAGAGAGAGATTGCTGCTGGGCTATTCCTATTGTGTTCCTGAGGCCCGGGTGGAAGGAGAGAAGAGACGAAGAGAGACGGAAGAGACTGGCACACAGAGAGCGCGCACGCGAATGAGAGGAGAGAAAGAGAGAGCGAGGGATAGAGAGAGAGAGAGAGAGCCTGACTGCCAGCTCCAGGGCTAGTCTCCTCAAGTTTGAAGTGGACTGCTATAACATAAAGCGAGAGAGAGAGAGAGAAAGAGAAAGAAGACGCAAGAACAAGGGAGAAGAGTGATCGCCGGAGCGACTAGAATCTTTGAGAAATGCAGGTGATAGGCAGCCGTGATCTTCGAACGGAAAGAGAGAGAAGAGAGACGGAGTCAAAAAGGAGAAATGAGCTGCAATCAAGAGTTCGAGAACTGGGTGAGAGGGAAGAGAGAACAAAGAGAGAAGAGAGATAGAAAATGGGGAAGAGAGGGAGGTACGGAGAGAGGTTAAGCGAGAGAGAGAGAGAGCTCAGGAGAGAGGATCCTCATCCTGAGTTCAGCAATGAAAGAGAGAGAGAGAGAACAGTTCCGTCCAGTAGAAGAGGAAGGTCCCAACGCTTGATGGGCGAAGTACACGGGAACAAAGAGGTAAGAGAGAGAAAACGCAGAGACTCCAGACAGAGAGAGAGAGAGGGAAAGAGAGAGAGGAAAGGAAGAAGAACTAATAAGAGAAAAAAGAGACAGAGAGAGAGGGAAAGAGAGAGAGGAAAGGAAGAAGAACTAATAAGAGAAAAAGAGTGGTAAAGTAGAAACAATGAGAGCGAGCGGGAGAAAACCATCGAGAGAAGAGGGAGATAAGGGGAGAGCAGCTAGAAAAAAAGAGTGTGTGTGAGTGAGAGAGAGAGAGAGAGAGAGA
>FLMG01001932.1:721-33102 GCA_900088475.1 Hyphochytrium catenoides
CTCTCTCTCTCTCTTCCCCTCTGCGTCTGTCTCTCTCTGCGTTTGTCTCTCTCTTTCTCTCGTTCTGTGTCTCGCTTCCTCTCGACCTTGAAATTGAAAAGAGCACCGCCCCACTCTAGACCCTGCTACGTTCTTAGTTTGTATTCATTGACTCTCGGTCCATACCACTAGACAGCGATCTCCACGTCATTTGTTAACTGGTGACTTCTGTTTTCGTCGCTCTGTGTCTTGTTTGCTTAGGCGTCTTCGTCGTCGCCCTCCACACTTTTCTCACCGATGTTCTACCTGCTCGGAGCCGCATTCTTACCCAGACGGTGGGTACACAAGAGGCCAACAAGACCCTGGCGACCATCAGAGAAGCGCACAAGTTCCTTATCGCCTGCTGTGCTGCCATTCTCGGCCTTCAAGCCTTGGCACCGAGTGGAGGGGCAGGAGGAACTGCATCTCTGAAAGAGGAGAAGAAGAAGAAGAAGTGAAGCCAGAAAGCCTAACTCCCCGAAGATCAAAGATTGAGCCATACAGAAATGTCTTCTCAGTAGACTTGACCCTGGCAGTAAGACTTAAAAGTTTTCTTGGCAAGCAAACGGCCAGTGACGAGATCAGAGAGTGGATGCTGGGACGGGAAGGTTCAAAGGCTATGAGGGAAGAGGTAATGCCTCGTTTTTTCCAATTGATAAGACTCTAATCAGACATCTGGTTCACTCTATTAACTAAATATGTGCAGCATTCACAGCTTCTTACATTGAATATGGAAAGGGAACGGTAATTGTTGCTCGCTTTGGAAGAAGGATGTGCCCTGCCTAGATCTGTTGAAGGCATATATATCTATACATACATATATATATAGAGAGAGAGACGCTCTCCGACACTACGATAGGTCTTCAGGAGAGCCGAAGAGGCTCATTGCCATAAGCAACCAAAATCAACTATATCCAAGCAAGTAGGCCTAAAAGTCTAAGAGAAGGAGAGAAGGAGTATGTACACAGAAATAAATGATCGCCTCCTTGGGCCCATGGAATGGACTGACTGTCTAGGGGGAAGGCGGTTCCCATTGCGTCCTTCCTAACGTCTCGTTATAGTAGTAATATTGCCCAGTGGAAGAGTCCAACAAGCGGACCCATCCTCTGCCAACCTCGCCTTCTCCGGCGTCCTCCCTAGTCTGGCCTTCTATTTCAGTTGCTTCATCTACTACATCTACATCACCTCCAGGCGCCTCCCACTGCAGTGACATCGGCAGAGATGTTAGTTGAGATACAGCGTGCAGTATGAAGACCCGTCGACCCCAAGAGAGAAAAGGTACAAATATACTTAGGCGAGTAAAACAGAGAAATAAACAGACAGAGAGAGAGACAGGTAGAAGTTGGAAGACGTTACCTGTGTGATGTTCTTCTCTGGACAATAGTAGTAGAAGCTCCCTGTGTCTTCGTCCCGGAGTCTGATCCAACGTTCTGTCTTCTTAAGATGAGGTACAAAGTTTTCAAGTTCTCTCTGTGTGCCTTTCTCGGTCGCATCGCTCCTCGCTCTGTCGTTGAGATCCAATGCATCTTGCGTCTTGGTGTACTGATCCTCAGTAATGACGCTGCAACCTGTCGGCCGGTCCCACTGCAGACAAAATTAGCTGATGAAGCTCTCTGGAGAGATGCCGACACGGACAGAAAACAGAATGCCTAGTAGACAGCAAATTGACAGGTGGAGGCATACTAGCGCTCAGCATGTCATAGGAAAATCAGCGTAAACGACTCCAGGATAACGGCCCTTGAACAATCGCAAGGCATCAACCTCAAAACTACATAAAGGGAAGCGAAAGCGGGAGTGAGGGAGTACCGTCGTCTCCTCTGACTCTGGGCAGTAATAGTAGCTTTTTCCCGTCGAATCGTCCAAGAGCTCAACCCATATCTTTTGAGAGACATCTGAGATGTGGGTCATAGGTAAGACGGTGGTACTTTCTTCTCTTCTCTTCCTTTCATCTTCTTCCATTGCCTCGGATGGACTTGTGCTGCCTGCCCTGGGCATGGGGGAGGATGGCAAGAGAGGAGCTCGTTCTTCTGCTGTTGCACTACTTTCTTCCTTCTCCCTGAGGTCAGAGTGCTCTATGTGAGACACTACCTCCATGGGAGTAGAGGACGGCGGTACCACACCGCCTCTGTGTCCCTCTTCAGTTGGTGTGATCAGGGGCATGCTCTCTTCGACCCTTTCCCTCTCTAGCCTTTCAGTGCTCTTTGATGGGCTCACACTGCTTACTACAGGCATCGTAGAGGAGGGGAGAAGAGGAGCGTTTTCTTCGCCATCTTCTCTATAATGCTTTCTTTGTACCTCCTGCTGTGATGGGTGCAGGCTAGCCACGACTGGCATAGGAGAGAGCAGGTTACTCTCGTTCTCTTCAGAGATACGAGCCTCGTCATTTCCTCCTCTCTCTTCATTCAGATTTTTCACCGCTACAGTGTCGAAGGAGAGTACAGGCAATACTTCTTCTTGATTCCCTCTTCCTGTCCTTTCAGGAAGTACTGCCGGACTCCTCGTGGCTTCTAGAAGTGGTTCTTTCTCTCTTTCTGTTGCTTCTTCACTCTCCGCTTCGTCTCGCACATGAGGGTTGATACTGCTACGAATGGGCATGGATGCAAATGTGAGGCCGGGTGATTGATCGTCACTCTTCGCCCCTCCGAATGTTGAAGAAGTGCTGGATGGCGCTCTTTCTGTCCCAGGAGAGAGGGGAGTGGTAACCTCACCGTCGGGAGGAGACAGCGAATTCGACCTTCCCTCTGTTTCAACCTTCGTTCTTCCTTGTCTTGTGACCGCCATTCTGAATTCAGCTGCCTCATCGTCACTGTGCCTCTCTTCACGCATTATAGAATCGTCCTTCTTTTCCGCTATTCTACTTCGTGCGGAGAGAGAGAGAGGCAGAGATTGAGAATCGGCGGAGTTGGAGGCTAGTTGGGCCTTAAGACTGTCATAATGCCTACTCCGATAAGCAGAAGCTGCAATGAGAAGGCTTTGTCTCTTCGCTGGGTCTGTGTGGCAGAGGAGTAGTAAAGGGAGAAGAACGAGCAGTTCCAGTCCCCCGATCTCATCTGCCACATAACTAAAGAAGAAAACAAATGAGGGGAGTGTAAAAGAAAAGTTACGAGCTGCGTTTGAATGGTGGTTGCAGAGAGGAAGGTAGAAATTTATCTTGAAAGAGAGACGGTGATGGAGGGCAAGTAAAGCAAATCAACTGTAGAGACAGAAAGCAACAGCTAATCGCAATACGTCCTATGTGAGGGAGAAGAGAGAAGCGAGTCTGGAAAGCGAAGAGAAAGTGGAGCCGTACTTTAGATACTCCGTAGCGGACAAGAAATCCATAGAGAAAAGGTCAGAATTCGTGGTGAAGTCCTCCAAACGGTACTTATCCCCATGCAAAATCCTCTCAACTATAGTAGCTACTCTTTGTTTCTGTCTTTCAGCTTCCTCGTCGTTGATATGACCCATACCGCGGTCATCAGGAATCTCTGGCACCTCCTATAAGAGAGAGGTGACATTGACCAGCGTGGGACAAGTAGGCAGAGTGGATGTGAGTAGAGCGGAAGGGACTGAAGGCCATAATTGCAAGCTGGCAACAAGCTATCAAGTGAAGCACATCTTCTACAGAGAGAAGAAGGGGCATGAGCGAGCACAGGTGCGCAGATGCAGCGCTTATTCATACCGATAGAGAAGAGAAGGCACCCATTACGTCAGTCTTAGGGCTTTCGACGGGATCGAGGGGTGAAGGAGGGACAGAGGAAGACTGCGCTGATGAAGCCAAGTCCACGGCTGGCGAGACAGATTGACGGTGAAGCCTCTCTTCCCATTCTTTGGCTTCCATCTCCCTTCTTTGCCGCTCCTCTTCTAGCTTCTGCCTTCTTCTTTCTCGTTCTATCTCTGCCTCCTTCTCGGCTTGTTTACGAAGCTCTTCAGCCCAAAGCCCACTTCCTCGCTGAAAAGAAAGACTTCTCGCTTCAAACGTCCGCGGACGAGCCCCAGATAGATCTCTGACTTCCTCGACAGCGGAGGAACTGGTCGTTTCATTAGGCTTCGATGCCGTGTCCTACATTGGGAATGAGAGATCACTGAACAAGAGGCATGATAGAGAAAGAAGGAAGAAATGCTCGGGACCAGAAACTTAGACTTGTGAGACCGAGACTAGATTAAGGCTGCTCCAAAAGGAAGTAGTGGCATGTCCAGAAAAGAAGTAGGTTGTCAAAGCAGTACTTCTTCTCACTTGCCTGTACGGGAGCACGCGGAGGAGCTGGAGGTAGGTTGCGGTTACTACTGGGCTCCTCTGTCTTTCCTGAATCGGTCGCTGTACTGACAAGAGGCTGTAATGTCGCTTCCGCTTCTTCCCTGCCCTTTAATACCTCGTCCTGAGGTGGCATAGGTGGCGTCGGCAGCACAGCATCTTTATGATGTGCAGCTATGTCGTCGTCTTCACCGGGCTTTAAAGTAGCTCCGCCCTGCATATCTGTGGCGTATGGAGATACAGCTTTTGGCAGAGATTGCTTGTCTTGAGATTCTATGTCAATCTTTGCCTCTCCTGCTGTTGGTCCCTTGGCTTCCAATCCAATCGCAGCACTTGCATTGCTTCCAAACGAATGGGTTTTAGGTAGCAAAGGGAGCTCCTCCTCTTTTTGCTCTAGTATAGCCTCATGTAAATCGTGGTCTTTGCTGCCGTCAGTACTTGACAGCGCTGAATGTGCTTGGTCCCCTCTGTCGGTCTCTGAAATTCGATTGTCATGACCTAGTGTGCTTGGCTCTGCGTCAAACTCTTGTGGTGGTTCATGGTACCCTTTTACGACGCCCTTGCTTTTCTCTTCGTTTGAGTTGTGCTCGTTAGAAGTTTCTATAGGTATTATGGGCACTATCTGCTCCTCCTTTGACTGAAATGTTAATGTCGGGCGACCTGCTCTGGCCCGTCTGCCACTAGGAGGTCGAGGTTTGCTTGCTAAGCTCATTGTTCTGTGCCACTATGACCGCAGATCCCAGTGATAAGGGTCACCCGACGTGGATACAATCCCGACCCTAATCCAAAAGCCCTCTTCCAGGCAGGTGCGAATGGAATGGTACCCAGCGCTTTCTAGGCACTGTCTTAAAACCTTCGCATGTACGTCGATGAAGCTTCAGATCAACCTTCGTCTGCAAACGAAGATCAAGCTTCGTCAGCAAAGGAAGGAAGTGCGCTGGCAGATGATAGGAGTTCCTTGCTTTCTTGTGCTGTGCTTCTGATCTGTCAGCACTTTCGAAAGCAGCATCGCGGCGAAATGATGATAATTCGTTTCTAGAATGTAATATTCCTTTTGAGAGTTTTGTATGTGTTGTAGTTCCACAGATATTATTGGGCCTAATCCGACGTTTATTCTCACAAGTCCACGTTTTACCCTCTTAACGGCTGAGTACCTCTAGCAAGAGGTAAAAATGGCTTTTTAGAGGTGTCAGATGGAACAAATCCAAGTATTTTGGGTCTTTTTTCTACATTATTACCGTTTCACACTCGGCGACTCGTGTCGGACATAGTTCTAAGTTCTAACCGTTCCTACTAACAAAACCATGACTGTGAGAAAACCTAAGATGCTGATGAGAGAGAGAAAGACTAATGGTTTATTAGGAAAGGGAAGAGGAAGATGTACTACTAATACCGGGCCTGCCCTCTGCTGCGGGACAATAGATAGGTTGTGATAGCGAAGAGCTTTAGGTCCAAAAGCCATCATTCACCAGGGTAACCTACGTATACTTGGAGGGAGAGGATAAGTGAACCTCTTTCGCTCTTCTCACCTCTCTTCGTGTGCTCTTTGGCCCACTGTTGACCGAGCCCAAGTTAGTAGGAAAGACTTGCTCTTTTTCCTCTCTTCTGCCATCTAAAACGCTTACTGTCGTTTCTCTTCTAGGGAACCAAAAAAGGCACAGACAGAAGCTGCTGCTGTGTCCCGCTTCTTCGCACTCCTTTGTAACATTGTCTCTTTTCATCGATACGTTGGGAATGTTTCCATCAACCCAAAGGTCACGTCCCTATCAGAGTTTGGTAGTCCACACTCGCCACTCTTGATAACTTGCTTTTTTTGCTATTTAGCTGATAGTAGTAGTAGTCGAGACCTTGCATGTTCTACATATTGGCGATGGGATGGGCAATTGTCGCATCGCCGCGCGCTAATCTGTTCAATTCACATTGTCCAGACGATCTGCACTTCGGCTTACTGCGCCAGAGTGTTCTTTCCTAGGCTTCTCTGTACATACCATTAGCGTACGAGAGAGACGGGTCTGGGGAAATCATTCCGGCAGGCTCTAAACGCTACATCCTGTTACTCTCTCATCTCCAAATAGAGCTCTATTCGATGGCTTGACCAACTTATCTTCTTTATTAACTCCACACTTTATCTATAAAAGGTATAACAAAGAAGTATCCGCGCATCTTCTGGCTGTCATCAAACTTCTCTTTCTCCACTTCAGCTAGAGATGATAGATCATATTATGAAGGGACCAGTCATCCTCTGCTTTCTGCCCATCACACGGCGTTGACTCAAAAGGTAGTAGCGGATTCACTCTACCAGAAGGCTCGGGCTGGATTTAGATTCGGAGTTATAGCAGACGTCACTACTGCTAATTGACTGGAGAGGCTAAGAAGCGAGTTCAACAGAGAGTAAAACGAGGAAGTTACCGCTAGCGTTCGGAGTCTTGCCGGAGATCTCTCTCGCACTGTCCCTACGCTAGACAATGGTGGTCCTCTGGGGGCTTAGGTTTTCAGAATGGAAATGATGATCGACTGGACTCCTCTGGACAGACAGCTCACGTAAGATCCCTTCTTTGAAGCCTGGTCTTTGCTAATCTACAAGGATCAAGAGCTTATTAGGAGCTTACCCCCTTACATAACTCTTTCTTTGTTTTCCTATTCTGCTTCTTGCCGGCACGTGATAGTCATTGCGACTTAGAGATGTAGGAAACAGGAAGCAAGTGATCGTTAACATCTTCAATAGCTTAGACTACTTAGTCTAAGGAGAACTCTTGACAAAACTTGCTGAGCACCTAATCACTGGAATCATTTGTTGCCATCATCTGTTACTTGGTTGCTAAAAGAAGAAGCTCAAGTCATCCATAACATCATTATGGCAATTAGCGAGGCAATCGATCGGCTGCACCAAGCCGCAGACCCACAATCTATCCTCAACAACATTCTCTCGTCGCTTCTACGCACAATGGCGTGGACATCAATCCTTCATCAGTAGTGCTGCACATAGACCAAGAGGTCGAGGATGCAATAGAGATAAGAAAGAGTAATATGCTGGACGAGGTTGGGGAGTTTGTGGTGGTAGTCAAAAGTCAGCAACAGGTAATAAAGGACCTGTGTTACGCTGGTTGGCCTTCCAGAGGTTAACCTGGAGACAGATGAAGCCCTTAGAAGTCCTTGTTCACACCAAAGGCACAAGCATCACATTGCTGAATGATTTATAAATGACATGGACAAATCGTAGCGGATTGTTGTTGTAACGGATGTGGAAAGGATCCGGCGGTCTTGCCTGCTGCGGGCAGTGGACCACCGGAATAAGATGACAGCATTAAAGAAGACGAAGAAGAAAAAAGTCATCATCTACAGCGACAGGGCGGTTAGCATCACTAAGGAGCCAGGGAGGTCCTCCGCCGCTGCGGAGGCAGCCCAACAATGCCCCGTTTTGAGCAACTATTTAGATTCATGTTATGGATCCGCCAGGTTTCTTGATCAGGCGTCAGGATGGTTGTTATCACCTCTTGGAAGAAAGGGTAGTTCATTGAGAAGGAAGAGGCAGAAGGGAAGTACAGGCAATACGCTTCACATCTTTGGTCGTAAGCAGGCCGCCGGAAGAGAGAAGGCGGAGAGTCTTCTATTATTGATAATCCAAAGTCGCCCATGGTAGTGGTTAGCCAAGATGATGATAATAAGCAGATAGTAATACTAGTAGATAGCTAATGATGCTCTGGTTGTTGCTCCAACGACCATGCTGACCTCCCTGTGCTTGCGGAAGGCCCGGCTACGAACTCACAAGCTGCCGCTACCAAGAAGTGCTTCGAGCCTGCTGCTGAGATCTCAGAAGAGATGCAGACCAGCATAATAAGAGTGCAGTGGAAAGCCAAGCATCAAGGAGGCAGCAGGCAGGCAGGCTCAAAATTGTGGGAGATGGGCGGGTGATCTTTGTCAGTGAGCCAAGCAATGAGCAGTGAGCTAACCTCTTGGTCAATAACTACTGTGACGTAGTACTTGTACTAGGAACTGCACCACAGTGGCAGAGAGGCTATACAAATTGTGAATATTCCTAGCGATTGTGCCGCCATCGCTCTAAGAACTGTCCACAATGTTCAGAATGCAGGTTTGGCTCCCACCCAGCCCCAAGCCTGCGGTTGATGATACGTGTAGGCCTCTACGCCGTTTGCCCACCCACTGTACCGTATCTAACAGCCCAGGACCCACTCTCTCGAGGATAAAACCGTCGCCTTCCACTTTCTTGTTCAGCCCCCATCCAGTGAAACATTCAACGCAAAGATTTGAGGCAACTTTGCCTTTCAGACCGGCATAGTTCTAAAGGCTTTGCAGGAGGACTGTGAGGAAAGATGATTTGGAAAAAATACTATCCCGTTTCTTTCCTTTCTGTTCGTTCCCCTGATGACCCCCTGGATAACTACAGAAGAAAAGGCCCAGAATGCTGTTGTTGGTTTCATGGCAGACGTTTCTCAAGCTGTGAAACGGACGAAGGGAAGAGAAAGATGCTGTACCTTTCAGCGAGAATTCGCCGACCATTAAGAGCATGGTAAACGGATGGGCAGGCTGCTGGTGGAGATGGATAGGAAAGCTTTGTGCTGGCAGCAGGTGAACTCTGCTGTGGACAGGAAGATACAGCAGCCTTGCAGCCAAGAAAGGTGGGCGGCTACCTGTCCTCTGTTTCCTGCTGCTAAGGATAGCGGAAAGAAGCAACAGGTGGAATTATCCGGAGATCGGTTACAGCGGACCCTTGGAAGGGAAAAACACCTTCCCAACGTTGTGAGGAGTACCAAGGAGGAGACATGGATTGACGGGTTTTCTTCTCGTCACATTTGTCTTCGCCTTTCTTAATCGATTAAAAGTAGAAGGTGAGGAAGAGGTGGAGGAGGGACGGCAGGCAATGTGAATTTGGGGAGGGATGGGCCTCTGTGTGCCGATGGCAGTACCGATGGCACTGACGCCTCCTCCTCATTAGTCCGTTCGGCGGAAAGCAGCGGAGATGTGCAGAAGTAGCGGAGGCGGAGCAGGCGGTTCAAGACAGTTTGTCTTTGCCTGGTGCTCTCTCCTTCATCTCCCAGATTGAAAAAATCACGGCGCCGGTCAGGTCGTCGAGTATTTGAATATTCCAACCTTGGGTGAACTGTAGCGCTTTTCGTTGACTGACTGAACAGCTGTTGCCTTATTGACGCCAAGCGCCTTCGTAAATTATAGCCAAAATGGAGAAGAAGACGAATGAGGAAGCGGCGACGAGTCCTGTTATTACAGACCGTAAACAGGAGACGAAGCAGGTCATTAAGGCAACGTTGGCAGTATGGAGTGGCGCAGCTTCATATGTATTGATGATGTTGGTTACCATGCCAATCTCAATCCATTTGATCGTCAACATGGCTGAAGGTTGCGACCCGGAGAAAGATGCGGCCTGTTTTGCGCCAACAGAATACAGTCAGTCAAAGCTGACAGTGGTATTGAGTGCTTTGCGTGTCTGCACATTTGTCATGGGTTGCTTCCTAGGAGCACTGTCGGACCGCATTGGGCGCAAGGCTCTAATGTTTATGGCGCTTATGGGCTACGCACTGACTGGCATTCTCTATATGGTGGGTTGGTCCACCAAGAGTTTGGCTCTGTTTTTAATCGGTGGCATGATACTGGGGTCATTTTCCCCCATTACACCGACAGGAGTCTCATACGTCTCTGACATCTCCTCTCCGGACCGACTGGCGGGCAATCTGGGTATTCTTCAAGGAATCGGGTACTTTGTGGGCCTTCTATGCGGCGCTCTCTTCTCACTGGCTATCGGTGCGGCGACCACGAGCAAGACTCCCACCGTAGAAACGCCCCTGAGTGTACTCTATGACAATATGTTCTACGCGTCTTATGGTATTGGTTTCGCCCTGGCATTTGTCTTCGCAATCTTCGTTTGGCTGGCTGTTCCGGAGTCTTTACCGAAGACCATGCGCAAAACTCTTTCAAATCAAGAGTTCTTCAAGCGCGCAAATCCTTTCCAGACAGTTCTGCTGTTTACTCGTTCCAAGTACATGTTCTGTTTGTGGCTCTCCGCATTCCTGGGCTACGTGAGCATCGGTGCAAGTGAGGCTGTCACAGGTGGTTGGTGGATGCGTCGCTACCTAGTCACCGATTTGGCTAGTTTCATCACCTTTCTAGTCTTCTTATGGCTGGTTTCTGGTATAGGATCAATCGTTATGACGAAGATTTACGTGCGATTTCTCGGCGTGAAGAAAGCTTGCCATGTTTCTATGATCCTTACAATTGTGCTGGGAGTTGCTGTTTCTGTAGCTCGTAGCGTGACTGAGTCCTACATCGCGGCAGCTGTCAGCTTCTTTGCCTCCGCAGCAATTCCCACACTTACCGCTCTGTTAGTTCAGCAAGTTGACGTAACAGAGCGTGGAGCGCTGGGTGGAGCGCTACGAAGCTCAGAGGCCCTAGGAAAATTCATTGGCATTGTCGTTTTTGGAGCTATGTTTGCAACGTACATTGCTCCATTTACTCCGGATGCAAGTTGTGTTCCACCTACGTACGGGCTTGCTGACAAATCTAATACATGTCTTTGTGGCGTGAACACGTGCCCAATCGTTTTCAGCAACTCCAGCACCGTGTACCTGCCAAAGCCGTGCAGCCTGGGTGAGCTCACCCCAACCTTTTATGGTGCTTACAGTCGATACGTTCCTTTCGTCCCACCGGCAGAAGAAACAAGACCTGTTGTTCCTCAGGTTTTCATCGAACAAAAGCTAGTGAAGAGAGACGAAACATGTATCGGGTCTGGAGGATCAAACGCTGGGGTCGGCTTTGTCAGTAAGCTCAATCGGGCATGGTGTGCTGCACCTAGTGTTCCTAGTGTCGGTCCGATGCTAAACGCGATATATGGTTGTCAAAAGTATGACATAGGCAATGCTGCGATATTGAAATGTCTGTCGGACCCCAGTTTGTACCCGCATGGCATGGCTTGCTACAAACAGACAGAAACAACCATTCTCTCCAAGTATGCTGCGGCTTCCAATGAGTCGGCAGCTCTTTCTCCCACCGGCCAGAACACGCAAGACTGCTTAGCAAGAGCGACCAGCTGCAATATGACAATATTTAGGTCTTTTGTCACCAAATACGCAGCAACAGTTAATGTTAGCAGGACGCTGCTCATCACTTCCAGAGTGCTCAACACATCCTTCGTTGGAGACGGCCACTGCGCAGAAGATGGTACCGTCGAGTTTAACCTATGCTGGCGCGGACCGATCGCCTCCTTCCCTGGATTGATTCCATTCATCTATCTGGCCGTTATGGGGATTGCCTCATACTTGCTCTTCGTTATTGCCGAAGTATTCTTTTCTCACTCGGAAAAGAAGGTGTTGAAGGAAAACTCTGTTGCTGTTTCACCTGATAGTAAAGCAGATGCGGATGCGGGCAGCAATGCTGTGACGAGTATTAGCAAGAACCCTGCAAGTTGATAGCGAATCGAGGCGCAAGAAGAAGATGCTGAGATGCGCCTCAGAAAGAGGAGATGATGCTCTGGAGTCATTGAGCAGGGACTTCATTGACTACTTACTGCATTAGAAGTATGTTAGATTCGTAACAGTGAGGAAAGAGGGTAATATATGCAAGTTACTGTATCATAAGAGACCGAGGCGGGTCTCGAGAGAGAGAATGAGAAGGTGCTCTGTCTGTACCTTGGCTGCCCAGGCCTCAGTTCAGACAAGCATCACGCAGGAAGACTTTGGGGGAACACGCGCAAGTAGCAAGGTGTCTTCTACTTCAGAAAGAAGTTAGTTAACTGCCATACCTAGGTGAGAAAGAGTCTCCCTCTCGAGAGTCAGTCTACCTGAGATATGCAAAGATAGAGTTCTAACATGCAAGAGAGGTGGGGTCAACAGGCTATCCTAAGAACATGCAAAGAAGAAGAGGGCAGAAAGGGAAAACGAAAAAGAGAGCATCCGTCGTCAGAGCCATTCATTGACTCTCCGAGTCAGGACTACTAGCCGTCCTGACAATAAATCTCAAAGAGGAGAGGCCGCATCCCATACACCGGCCCGATCTTTATCCAGCGAATCAGGTGGTTGGTTAGCAGTTACTATCCCTGCTTCTTGGTTGGCCGCGCCAGATTGGCTGACCTCATCACCGCCAGACCTTAGTTGCCCTACTATACCTCCTCTTCTGGTGCTGGCTTGGCAAACTCATCCAATCCTGATACTGAGAATGATCTCTTCTCCCGCCCCTGCCGCGGTTAATAAGCCTTATTGATGCTCAGGTCTGACCAGCGTTCTGCTGCTATCCCTCTAGACGTAAGTAGTACGGCAGCTTGCCCTTATTTTATGTGGGTGCCTGGGGAGCCTCTTCTCTAAGGCACGAGCTCCTCGCTCGCTCTGGACAGCGTGTGTGATGATCATCCTGTGAACCATCATTACTGCCAACCAATCTCACAACAAACATGATGTTCCTTGTGGTTCGTCCTTGTACTCCTCGGACATTGAGCATGAGAGTCCGTCCGACTGCTGCTCCAACAATTGGTATTGACAGTGGATGATGATGGTTCCAGCCGGTGCGAGAACGAACAACGTCGTTAACACAAACCCGTCCCGCCACCACATGACCACGGACCTACCAATGCTGCTATTATATGCGCCTCCTCAGAACGCAGCAGCTAGCCAATAAGTACTGAGTAGCGGCACAGACCGCATTGAGTCGAGCAGGAGAGGATAGTTCTATGTCAATCATGATGAAAGCAGAAGAGAACTGTACCAGAGTACGAGTACTAAGATCTTTCCTTCTTCCCAATCTAGTACTCTTCAGCATAGCCTGGAAGCAGGTACAGAGTAGATGCTGAAACCCTAACTAAATGTACCGGTTTAGCTCCAAAGGCGGAAGCACTAATTTTTTAAAAATAAACTAGTCCCCAAAATAGACAGAGTCAGCGTTTGCAGGGTATTATCTATAACATCT
This sequence comes from Hyphochytrium catenoides, assembly GCA_900088475.1. Taxonomy (NCBI): domain Eukaryota; class Hyphochytriomycetes; order Hyphochytriales; family Hyphochytriaceae; genus Hyphochytrium; species Hyphochytrium catenoides. Next base: position 13,899 of record FLMG01001932.1, read on the forward strand.
GTAGTGCTCGAGATGGTCAAGATTGGGTTGGCTGAAGGCGTGTAAGCGTAGATTTGGGGGGCCGGGGGGGAGGGGGGGCCAAAAATGCCCATAGTTAATGTTTCTAGGAGGCCAGATTCTAACATTTTGGGATTCTGGGGACTACGAAATTTATTTGGCGCATCCACCTTAGAGTTAGGTTGAAAACCCACTTTCACCTCCTGATTACCAACAGTGAGGGAATTAAAGACCATGCTTTGAGCGGTCGAGGAATAAACTAAGGATTAGGCCGACATTGGTGCAAATGGACCCATCCTTCCGTTTAACATGAGGACCTTCACTCCTGGCTTCTACCCTGAGTGAAGGTCATCGCAGGAGGAACTTCCACAAAATTAGGTAAAGATCTCACTGATCTTCTTCTTTGTTGACGAAAGACGGAGAGCAGCCTCTGCTCATTTTTGAAGCTCAGAGCTCCCCAGAAGCGTAAAGCTGGCGAGCAGATGGATCAGCAACAGGAGTAAGAAGGAGAGCGGTCAGCTTGTATCATTGTTTAGTAAGGAGGTTGTCGCCGCGACTCTAAGAAGAAGGATGGCAGCTGCTGGACGACAAGTTCTTCGCATTAATAAGTCCACATGCAAGGTTGACTCTGTTCTGGTCTTCAGTGACCGGGCGGAGATCTGCAGAACCACTGAAAGGCTGACCCTACAGGCAGGGGAAGCGGAGGTGCTGATCACTGGCATCAGCCAGCACTTCGTTCCGGACTCAGTCCGCGTGGAGGGAAAGACGTTTAGCACCACAGCTAAAGAATCAGAAGCTGAAGGAGGTCAAGATGCTAAAAAAGAAGAAGAAGGCAAAGCCGGTGCTTCTTCTGTTTCTTCTTTCGCTGCCGGAGCTGTTACCATTCTTGCTGTATCCACCAGTTACGAAGATTTGGCCAAGAAACGCACAGAAAAGATAAAGGCAGAGGAGGAAGATCTCACGAAACAGATCAAGAAGCACGAGAACGACATCAAAAAGCTCCAGCTAGAGAGGCGAAGACTCCAAAAGGACCTGGAGCTCCTAGACAGCCTCATTGGCGCCCTCATTCGCTCTGCTGGCGGGGGCTCAATGGGTGGAGATAATGGTGGAAGCTCTTCCTCTGGCTCTGCTTTCCTCGAAGCTCTCTCGGAAAGAGGCGTGACTGGCATCAGCAACCTCCTCTCGCTTTATCAGGCGAGAGGAAGAGCAATAGAAGAGGCAATGTACGACAACGAAAAAGAGACATCTCAGGTTCAGGATGAGATTACTCGTCTTTATCAGCTCATGAACACTATGATGTTGGCAGGGACGGAGGAGTGCAGCTATAACGTGCGTATCCACGTGGAATGCACTCAAGAACTGGATGCTGAGTTCAGTGTGTTCTACCTTGTCACGCAAGCGAGGTGGACACCTCTGTATGACCTCAGAGTCTTCTCTGACAGCAAGAGGCTGGATGTCGTGTACAAGGCGGAAGTGACCCAGAACTCTGGGGAAGACTGGGAAAACGCACGTATCTCACTCTCCACTGCCCGTCCAGCAGTAGGAGGAGATCCACCCGAACTGGGAAGGTGGAAGATTGACATCTACAAGCCTCTCCCTTCCCCTGTCTCTTCTTCTTTCGGGGGTGCCCCGGCCTTCCTATCTATGGCGTCAGCCAGGGGAAAGAGTACCTCTGGACCACCGGGGGCGGCGGGAGGAGGTCTCTTTGGTACCAGTTCTGATAGCGCTCCTTACGGTGCTGCCCTTTCACTAATGGCGGATGAACGCAGAGAATATAGCGCTGCAACGGAGAGTTATGGCGCTATAATGGCAGAGAGAGAGGCCACAACGCGGCAAGGCATTGCTAGCGCTGTCTTTGACATCCCGGGACTCACATCTGTACCCTCTGATAACTCTGCTCACACAGTCACAATTGCCACTCTCTCCCTAGAGGCAGACTTCTCTCGCATTGCAGTGCCTAAACTCCAACCTCAAGCCTATTTGAAGGCCGCAGTAACCAACACCTCACGGTTTATCTTTCTCCCTGGAGCTGCGAACGTCTTCTTGGATGGTTGCTTTATCTCTAAGACTCAATTTAAGGAGACAGTTAACGAGGGAGAGACTTTGACTGTCAATCTAGGGATTGACGAAGGCTTCAAGATCGTCTATAGGCCAGTAAAGAGGAAGGAGGAACAAGCTGGATCAATCCTCTCCGGAAAGTCCAGGACCCACCGCTTTGAGCAAATCATCGAAGTGAAGAATGCCAAGAAAACCCAGGAAAAGATTACCATTGTTGACAGCATTCCGGAGACCTCCAGCGACAAAGTGAAGATTGCTCTTCTGGAGCCAGATGTTGACAAGGCGAAAGGGGAAGCCAAGACCCTACCAGGCGCCGTCAACTGCAATGTCGTCATCAACAAAGAAGGCCATGTGGAGTGGAACGCAGTGTTGGCTGGAGGAGCGGACTTGACGCTAAATCTACGCTTTACTGTGAGCTATCCCAATGACGAGCGGGTTACTGGCCTGCAATAGTTGTTATCAGATTGAGAAGGAAAGAGAATTGACCTGGGAGGAGGGACCACGCAATCGTCCTTCTTGCGCTTATCGATGTTTTTAGCACACTGGGTAGTGGTAGTTGACTTAGGATAATCAGATAAATGTAAAGACACGCCCGATGTCCAGTGAGTCCATATTACCCTCCCTTCCTGTCCGAGCATTATGCAGACTGTCTACTCAATGCAATGAAGATGCCTAAGTTAAATCTCCTTTCTACAAAGGTCAGAGGGGTTTCAGCTAGCCCACTCCTCGTGCCGACTACTAGGCGTTTTCAAGACAAATAGCCTTCAAGGACGCTTCATTCTTCATGGGCTTTGGACGTGGTTCGTAAGTGGAGGACAGAGTAACGTTTAACGCTTGACTAGAAGACATCTTGTTTTAGATACAGTCTTTCTCTCTTTTCTCATTCAGATGTTCTCTAACGTAATGGACAAGGTGATCGAGAAGATGAGGCTGACCAGCGGTACCCGTACTAGAGATGAACAAAATTAGGTTTCATTATGTTCCGCTTAGCTAGCATCAAGGGCAGGGCTACACAGCCACTACATACTGCGGCCAGACGGTAGCCCTTTCCTTGATATTCCTCTTCAATGCTGAGGAGGTTGGCGGGGGCCGTCCTCAGGTTCAGAGTTGCTCGGAGCAATTAGGTTGACCTTCATAAGGAGGAGCGTGCTTGGTTTAAAGCTCATCTTCCTCATCCTCCTCATCTTCCCAGTCCTCCTCGTCCTCCTCATCCTCTTCGTCCTCGCAGCAGCGGTCACACTCGTCGTCGTCCCAGTGGGTGCGGTCGGTGTTGTCGTAGATGGTAGAGATCATCTTGATTGTTAGCTGGGTGCTAAGTAGCTTGCTAGAGGCTTCTTGGCTGTTGGCTGGTGGTTGCTTGAGTGTTGGCTGGAATATCGTAGAATGAGGATCCTTCTGCCACGACGGATACCACTTCTTCCCGTCAAAGGACTTACTGTGGGACGAGAAGAGTGAGGCGTAAAGAGGAGAGGGAGAGATGAGAGGTTGGCTGAAGGTAGACACGAGTGAAGAACAAGGGTCAAGCAGAAGAAGGAAAGAACGTACAACAACAGAAAGAATGGGCTGCGAGATAGCAGAAGGTTGACAAGGGCAAAGGAAAGAGGACGGGGAAATATCTTTGCCCTTTTGCAGCTGCCTGCCCCTTCATCTTGTCTGTGATGTCACACAGCTACTGTTCGCCCAGCCTTGTGGTCCCACGAGGAGAGACAGGCTTACTAGTGGGGAAAGCAGGATGATCTCCAAGGAAGCAAGATCCGCTGGACAGACGGAGAGGAAGATCGCGAGGAAAGTGAAAGATCAGCTAATCGGTAAGGTTACCAGTGCAGGTTCTAGGAACAGGGAGCCATCATCGTGAAGTGTTTTTCTGATTTGTTTCCAATTGATAATACGTCCATTGGTACGCCTAGAGAGTGCGGTTTGCATTTGCTGACCTTCCTTCCTGCCCTTCTAAACTTCATTCTACATCGCTCTCTCTCACAAGCTGTCCAGTCATGCCTGCGGATAACCACCTTCTAACAGGGTGGTGCGCTTGCTAGGCTACAGATGACACAGCTACAACTACGAGTAGGAAGAAAGAGAAAGATCGGCGAAGGAGAATCGGGAAGGAAGCAGAGGAGGAGGCGAAGAATGAGCATAGTCCGAAGAGGTGACGGAATGTCACCCTTCCCGGCATATCCGTTACTAGCTTATCACTACTGAGGCACAAGATTAAATCTGGCGCCTGCAAGCTCCAGCCGCCAAGTGCAAGAAGAAAACATGGCAGTAGTTCCATCCAGGACCATGCCACCGAGAAGGCGATGAGACGTGAGAGAGAGGAGGCAGATGAGACAAAGAGAGAGAGACACACACACAGAGAGAGAAAGAGACAGACAGAGCGAGTAGACTCTATTCCCCAAGAGAGCCTGTATGAGAGAGAGAATATATCACCCATGCGAATCTCTTCGTGGCGCATTCCCTGTGGTGCAAGACGGTTCAACTCCCTAACATTAGCCATGAGATCTTTCAGGCGTGAATCTTTGCCATCACAGGACTGCTATCAAGACTAAGACGAGTCATCATCTCAGTCACCAATCAAAAGCCTTGAAGATCAGTTTAAACCAACCAGAAGGCAGAGTCTCTGAAATCAGCCAATAGAAGCCTGAGAAAGTCTTAGACCGCTGTTTGACTAGGTGCGCCATTGGCCAAGATCTTCCTTCTTGCATGTTACACATTTTTAGGCAATTAGCTCATAGATTCCCATACACTTTATGTTCAGGTCTTCTGGGCGATTTCTCGAGGTGTGACGTGATCCAGGTGGATGAATCTGTATCTTTGGCGGAAGAAGTTAGTGCAAGTGTAAGTCAGATGGAGGAGTAACGACTGTGCCCTTTCATCGCTGACACTTTGTTCTCTTTCTCTTTCTCTCTCTCTAACTCTCTCTCTCTCCCCTCTCTCTCTCTCCTCTCTCTCCCCTCCACTCCCCTTCTCTCTCTCTTTCTCTCTCTCTCTCCCTCTCGCTCTCGCTCTCTCTCTCACCGTCCCCCCTGCTCTCTTTCTCTCTCTCTCTTCCTCTCTCCTCTCTCTCCCCTCCACTCCCCTTCTCTCTCTCTCTCTCTCTCTCTCTCTCTCTCTCTTGTGTTAACTCCCTCTCTCGTGTGCGTCTTTGTATCTTGGCCTATGCTCTCTTTCTCTCCTACGAGCTCTTTCTTCTACGACACAACTCCAGTCCTCCTCACGCGCCTGCCTCTCTCTCTCTCCCTCCCAATCTTTCTCGTCTATCTCATAAGAGAATAAACCTCTCCACTCCTGGTCTTATTGACTCCCTCTAGTGATGAGGACTTGCCAACTCTGTCGCTTCGTTACTCGTCCTACAGTTTCTGAGACGTCAGTGTTCTTCGTGTGTGGCTGGCACTTTCTGCGCAAGCTCATTACTGGGCGGGAAGAACTTGGAAGCTTTCCAAGCAGGACATTCTTCGAGTCTCTTTCCCTTCCCGGACCGCACCTAGCTCAACCTCTTAGAACTGATGACCGAGAACCTCAGGATTCTATGAGTTGTTGTCCCGTTCCCTTCCAGAAGTCTTCTCTTTAATGAAACTCTGTCTTCTGGCCTTCAGGTGGGAGTGAATGCTGCGAAACAGAGACAGGAAAAGGTGTATAAGAAGTGTAAGATTCAACGGATACAAAGAGACAAAAAATCTGAGGAGAAGACGGGCCAGAGGAAAGATGGAAACGTCTTGATAGAGAGACAGAAAAGTAATCTGAGGATCCTGCTGATAGCGAGTCTGTTAGAGAAGACAAAGTTTGGGAGAGAGCAGATCCTCAAGTGCTGGTTCACTTTCTGTGAACCCTGTCGCTCTGCGGGGTAGTGCTATAGTAGCCTCTCCCTTAGGATCAAGACGCTTATAGACACCTACAGGCTACAGGCAAGAGGCTTATATAGCGCATGAATGCGATGCTGTAGGCAATGAAACCTCTCTTTTGATGCTCTTATAGATAATCTTTCATCCTAACAATAGCTAGTAACATTGTCACAGACTATACAAGTCGCTGGGATCTCCCCCTTCCTGCCATACTAGGAATCCCTCGCCTGTATCGATGTCGCCATGTCCTGGATACTGTCCATGGGTGGCTTATAGATCTCAGGCAGGTATCGGCGCTGAATAGAGTTGAAAGAGTACTTCGGCCGACCAACGTTCTTGAAAGCAACGCCTAGAACAGACGCAGAGAGCGTAGATTCAGTAAAGCTCTGACCGAGGATGCTGTATCGTGTTCATTCCTCGGCCCATCCTTCGTGTCTCTTTTGATAAGAATTCGTTCTGCCACGTTCTACGCCCACCTCCGTCAATATGGTCTTACCTATACGCACTCCATGCTGCCTCATAATATTCGCCAGGGCAAGGATGCTCTCCGCGGAGTATTTTCCTTGCTGCCTTAATTCTTCCACGTCTTCTTCCTTGCTGCTGTCGGTCCTTGAAGACACAGTCAAGGGAGAATGTGCACCGTGCCTTGTCAGCAAACGTGATTGCTCAAGAGTGACAGACATAGCTGTCCGATCTAGAACAAAAGAGCAAGCGGTTAGTAACAACAGTGTTTCAATCAGCGGAAGGGACATAGAAACAGCTAAGACGCTAGCTCTTTCTCTACCTTTCCCTGACTTGCAGTAGGTAATCCTCCCGCCATTCAGCCATCGCACTGCCTCGCTGGACCTCAGAAGAATCTTCTCATTTTTATCCTCACTTGACTCCAGACTAATCGCAGTCTCAAGTCTAGTAAGGCAAGAGACAAGAACCCACGTGGGGACTTCAGTTGGTTGCACCAGAAGATGGTTAACAGGGTCATTACCTCTGCATCAGGGTGAACACAGTGTCATCTGTCTCCGCCCTGGAGAGCCATCCACAAGGTAGTTTCGCAGGCCCAGGTAGCCTCTTGCTCGCCTAAGAAGCGTACAGAGGGGAAAACGAAGTGGTACAGTGAGCTGGAGTCGACGACAGGCTGTCTTGAGACTCTAAGGAAGGTAAGAGGCCTGTAGTCATCACTTTCTGAGTGAGAAGTACGACGACAGAGGGCGAGAAGTCGCCATGCTTGGGAAAGAGCAGGATCTGCACATGCTAAGTTCTCCAACCTACTGACATAGTCACTACGTGGGAGTCGCGGGGTGTCGTGATAACGTAAATAGAGTGCTGGAAAGCCCATACCCCAGAAACTGCTAGGAGAACAGGGGCACGGCACTTACCATAAAGGCAGCTTCTCTCTTTCTGTAGTCCTTGTACTTGTCATGGTAGGACGATAGGAGTCTAAAGCTTGCCTTGTTAATGCCTTGCTGCAGATAAACTCCCTCATCTCCGACAGTGTTGACAATAGATTGCATCTCATTGATTCCCTAAGAGGCAATGAGCAGATAAGGAAGAAGAGGGTCGATGGAGAGGGAGAAGAATGTTAGGTTGCGTAGCGTTTGAACGAACTGCATAAACCGATGTGGGGAGACACTTGAGGCATCGCATCAGCTAGACAATAAACTTCTCCTTCCTTGCTTTCTTCTCGCGCCTGTAAGCTCTAACCATCTGTCCTTATCATTGTTTCTCGCCTCAGCCTTACCTGGCTAAAGAGGACAGGAACAACATGAATCAGCTGGCCATGTTGAAGCGGCGGAGGAACGCGGTGCCATACAAGTGGAGAGACAGTCACCTCAATAATGTACCGCCCTTGCTGTGAAGATGTCAAAGCTTGTTAGCAGCGGGCTAAAAAGTGTTAGGCAAGAGGTCAGCATACAGGTGGAGGATGGACGCACGAACAGTGGAGGCGGACGTAGAGAGATCATGTATTGGCTGTCATGAGAACTAGCCGGAATGCAAGGTACCAAAGAAAAGAGGATGAAACGAGGGTGCTCACCTCTCTCTGCAGATATACGAGGCCATTTGGGTTAGCGGTAGGAAGGACAAAGTCTGTGCCAGCTGTGGATTCCTTCACGGTCTCAATTGTGTGTTGCGGCTTAGCTTTGGCCTTACAGAGAGAATGACAGAGAAGAAAAGTCAAGGTTAACAAAGCAAAGGTAGAAGGAAAGGCCTGGACAACACGACTAGGCAATAGGCAAGGGGATGAAAGAGGGGACCACTGTTGAGGCGGTTCGTGAAGAGAAGCGTGAAATGAGACCAAACGACTAAGTGCAAGGTCTAGACAGCCGTTGCCCCCTTCGATTCAATTACCTCTCTATATTCCCGCTCCTCCTCTGCTGTTCTCTCTCTCAGCCGGAAGGCAAATTCTTGAAGGGCATTGATGGCGATGGCACCGTCTGAGAGCATTGTTAACTCCTTTGCATGAGTAGAGACAAGACTTTCCCATCCTAAGAGAAAGCCAATAGATAGCATTTGAAGAAGAGTTTCCTCTGGAAGTTCTTTCTGAAGTATGAGCTCCAGACGACTGCAAAAGGCGGTGACAAGGGTCGTTACCGCCTGAGACATGCAGATGCACTTCCGTAGATAATATTCTGCCTAAAGGGCACAATGGTGAGGTGAATGGAGAAACTCACGGAGCGCCTCAAAGCATCACGAATAAGTAAGACGGTTTCGCAGTCAGTTGCCTAATCGGCAGCACTAGCGTACTAGGGGAAGGTCAGTGCGTACGGATGATATAAGGCGACAGGAACTACGACAATCACGATATGTAGATAAAGTAGCGAAGGTCGTAACTCAACGGGCGGAAGTAGCCCCGTTCAGACCTTCAGTGTCTCGAGTTGCTGCAGAAGTCTGACAGGACTTTCAATGGGGGCCTCATCGAGTCCTGAAGGGCAACAGAGACTGTCAGAATGTAGGAAACAAAGAAGTGGCGGCTACAAAGGTGAAGAAGCGTCTGAGATATAAGATACAAACGTTCCTCCGCTATCGAGAGGAGGCGAGTAAGACATACCTGAGCTTTTGCCTGCTAGTCCCGCCTTCTTGACTGCGTTTGTTGTTGCTCCCTTGAGTGCTCTCGCGCTCACCTTTGCACTCTATAGTAGGGAAAGAAGCCCATTAAAAAGCAAGTCCATTTAGTGAGACTCCTGCCAAGTGAGGCAGCTGTAAAGGAAGAACAGCAAGACAACTAGTGCCTATACAAAGAAGTAGAGTCCCTTTGGCCATTTACCATGACGGCAAGTTTGATTCCTTGTCCGGCTTTCTGACTGATGTTCGAGGCAAGATCCCTAGGATCTTTCTGCGACTTCTTATCCTGGTCATAGTCGGCCGATGCTACCTCCAATGCCTAACCGGAGACGTTTCTTAGGGAAATGAACAAATATTGGACATAGTACGCCAGCTTGCAACGGCCTTTCTCCATCTCCGATTATGCCTTCTACCATCTTGTGTCAACTTTCTGTGCTGCGATCTTTCTGTAAGCGAGAGATATCTCATCTTGCTTTTCCTATCCTCTCTCTTCATCCCCAGTGCGACCTTTACTATAGCCTCGCCTTTCATCGATGTTTCTCTGTCTCTATCACTCCAACCGTCCCTCTCACCTTCAGAACGTCTCCTTCCGTGATGTGGAAGTCGACATCATCTCCTTCAACCTCTCCCTGCAAGGGAGCCTCTTCATCTGGGGGCAAGAACGCTGAATCACCTGTAGTGTAAGGCAGTGCTAGTTAGTACATCAGCGGGAGACTAACTATGAGGGCAGAGACAGAGTAGCTTGTGAAGGTTAGTAGTAGGGATGTGGCTCTTACATCTGTCGATAGCGTGGAAAGATGCTCTGTTGGGCCCCTCCGGCTCGTCTGCTACGTTCTCAGCCTCTGTCAGAGAGTTGGACTCGCCAGCCAGTTCAGCTAACGAGTAAGAAGAGAGAGTACTCCGTAGCTGCTTGTCAAGCTTGTCAATCTTTATAGCCATAGCGTGAAGGCCTACTTAGACAGCGTCAGCAACACATCAATATCAACAAGAAGACAGAGTAAGGGTTCTTTGAAGACCTAAAGAAGAAACCTAGGCAATCAGTGACAAGCTAACACTAGGATTAAAGGGCTACCATCTTTGTCGAGTCCAAGCCAGTGCGCCGCCGGAATGCCGACAGATACGTTATCATAGGTAGCATAGGACTCATAAAAAGGAGTTTGGTCTGTCAAACGAGTTGCCTGGGGTTGTGCGGACTTGATAGGGAAAGCAGAAGGCCATAAGCACAGGATAAGTGGAGACTTAAAGTGCGATCGAGAGCTTGTATCCATTTCAGAGCAAGGAAGGGGGAGAGGGGAAGAAGGTGAGATTTAGCTGAATAGTAGGGAGAAGAGTATTTAGCAAAGAGACCACTGGAGGACGATCACCTTCGTTGGCGCCTGGTCTTGCGCTCCAAAGTCAGAGAGATCTAGCAAATCGATCTCCTTGACACTATTCATGCAATAGTTCGCAAAAAAGCACACCCATGGTCAGTGCAACTCCAATGCAAGGTCAGGAAGGCAACAGAGGAACGAAGTCGTTGAATATCAGGCCAGACCTTTGGAGACAAGAAATTAAACCAAGGCTGGGCCGAGACCTATTACTTCTTACATGTCTACGGTCTTCTCTGCATCCAGACGGAAAGATGGCTGCCAGATGTTAGGGAACACTTTCCAGTGCTCAACCTAACGGTACCATCGAAGCGTGAAGTGAGTATGTAGAATTGATGCCTAACTAACGAAGGAAGCACAGAGAACGAAACTGAACTATGTGCAAGTAAGCCAAATGAAGCGTAAATGGTCCATCTTGGTTCTTCTCTCACTGCCTGAGGACTCTTCCTTCGGTCCTTTAGCGCGTTATACCTGCAGGTTTGTCGGGATCGCCATCAGTTCTTTGCTCTTCTTGAGCTGGGATGACTTGAAACCTCGTCCACCCTTTGCCATTGTTTCATAGAGCTGAGATAGTTGACGAAGTAGGAATACTTGGTGCTTTATCTTAACCGCGTGCTCCTTCAGGAAAGATAGCGGAAGATTCTCATAGACTGGATAAAGAGGGTGATTTGGCCTACGAAACGGCAGATGAAAGGTTAAGAAGAGAGGGACCGATCGTGGAAATTCGCGTATGTGCGGGGCAGACTCTGAGAAAAGTGCGTCCTTGTTAATCTCAAAAATAAGTAGATTGCAATAGAGAGAGAGAGAGTCATAAGCGTCATCTTACTTGGGGCTGCTCATTCCCGTGCAGAAGAGGCGGCTTCTTGTGGGAACCCTGGTAACTACTCGCACCGGTGCGCTCGTTTGTGGAGAGGTCAACCTAACGCCCACATTGACCTGAACCTTTGGTGTGCAGTCTCGTCGAATCTCTGAGTCCGGAGCGACAGAAAGTGGGAACCACTGCGAGAAAGAGCTGCCTTGCACCCCTGCGATGTATGAGAAGCGGTTAACAATGGAGCACAATGCATCAACGCAGATTTTAGAGATGGACCGATGCATCCGTGGACATGGCTAAGAAGCAAGGCGGCAGGCAACCACAAGAGGATTTGCTGGAGAGGCTCAGAGGGTTTACTTAAGCAGAGGAGAAGTTAAAGCCTAAAGAGCTTACCTTCAACGCCTCCAAAGTCACCAGTCACCGGCAGGAGGGTTTGCTGCAGAGGAGAGAGAGGAATGTTCACTTTTCCGAGAACCGCCTTTTCGTAGCCTTTGAAGACGGAGTATCGCTCATGCACCACCTCCAGGTTGATGGAGGATGAGAAAAATGCCTCGGAGGCTGGAAGGTAGAAAGTGAACGTGTACCCGCGATTATTGTGCACTAATCCCTTCTCAAGCTAACCGACAGTCAGTGCAGAACACAAAGAGGGGAGTGAGAGGGACAGATGGTCTTTGATTGCCAAGCGCTTTTAAGTCAGTGACCGTAGTAAAGGGAAAGACGAGAGCCGTTGGCAAAGCTTGACGTGCTTACAGCATTGTAAGGAAATAAAGTGTGGAAAGGCCTCAAAAGGGCATTAACGATGAACAAGCTCCAGCTGAGAGGAGGGCTAAAGGTTAGACCCAGAAAGATAACAGGCGTATACGGGGCAAAGGTTGGGAAGAGTCACCAGGGTACTTATAGAAGGAGCGTCGGAGGGTCAGCAAGAAGAAGATGGCCATCTTCTCATTTTGGGAGTTTCAGGTTAATGGTGATCAGAAAATGGAGCTACCTTGCATCGCAGTCTCCTGGAGACGCAGTACTTAGTATTAGGCTTGGGATAGGGACACTTGTCCATGTTCTTGTTCGTGCTCCACTCCGGAGAGGAGGTGAGATACTCTGTATTGGTCCTCCCGATGGTGCGACCTTTAGAGGTTAGAGGAGAGACGACGGGACAAGACGTCAGAGTGAGGTAGGTAAATGGCCATAAAGGCAGATGGGGCTGCGGTATACCTAAGCTGCCATTGGCCTTGGCTGTCCCCTTGCTAGACGAGTCAAAATAGAGCATGACGTAGGGTGAAAAAGGGTTGCGGACGGTGTTGCCTGCCTTTAGAAGGCCCTTGACCAGATTTTCTGGAGACGTCGTTGAAAACGGGTGACAACCAGAAGACAAAATGGAAGCACAAACATAAGTTAGTGAGCATCCACTTAGAAGTTGATAGAGATTAAAGAAAGCCAAGCTAAACAAGGTAAACAGGTGCCATTCTACGGGCTCCAAGAACTGAACAAGGAGCCCCTCAGAGCACTTCTGTAGACTCACTTTGTCCTCCTGCTGCTGCTGCAGCAGCTGCTGCCTCTTCCTCTTCCATTCGGATGAGATCCGTTGCACGCGGAATCTATACGCCAGAAACGCAAGACCATTAGAACCGTGAAGTTGAGATGCAGGGCGTAGCGTCAGTCCCTTGAAGGCTGATGATCTACTCTTAGCGTTTCTGTATATGTATTTCACCAGTTGCGAATCTACTCCCTTTTTTTACCGCTATACCTCTACTTCTTGCCACCTAGTCGTGTAGGCACCCGCTGCTATTCAGCGGAGGTCCAAGAAGCAGCCTCTAAACTCTCTCTCACTCTCGGAAGAGCCGGTTCTCTCATCTTGTGAGGATCCCTCTTCCCCTCCTTTAGACCTTACCTGTACTCTCACCACCATGTAGTTGTTGCTGAGCGCCTCTGCATCGTTGTCAAAGAAGCCCAGCCGGACTCTGTGCTCGTTGTAAGTATGGAGCCAGCTCTCCAGAAGAGAATTCATCTCATAAAGACATTCCCGAAGAAAGAGGGAGGGAATAGAGTAGCAATAGCTCACTTCTGCCCCTTCCTCCACAAGTAGAAGAGGAGAGGTCGCACCGACATTCATCTGAAAGTAATGACGGCATAATGGGTGAAAGAAAGGCCGCACGCAGTGAGTTGAGCGACAAAGATGGAGACAAGCGGAACATTAGAAATAGGCTAATTATGACAGCAAATATCAGTAACATATAATGCTCGACCGGCTAGGAATGGAGCGAGGTAGAGGTGAAGGCAATGCTCCGTTCCACATAAAGGAAGTAGTCCCAGAGCGAACTAGCACTAGAAGAAGGAGCTTCTACCAGATACTTTTGTCCTAGCAGCCGCTTGGTAATCACTTGCGTGTGTTCTTGTCTTTGCATCGGAAGAGAGACGATCGATATCGCGGCACTCTCTGTGAAAGGGGAAGAAAGCTTGAACTGCGACCAGGAACCCTTCTTAGCGTCACACTGTTCAGGATTAGGACAAGCGGTCAGAAAATCTTGCAACCTTGCCAGTTCTTTTCCCCCGTTTGTCTCTCTAGTTCTCTCCCTTCAGTTCTGTCAAGCTTCCGGTATCAATCAATCTCTGAGCGTTCTTTGACAAGGTCATGCCGTTCTGTCTGTTAGTGAGCCTACCATTAGAAGCTCTCTACTCACGAAAAGCGACTAGATTGGTCAATGCTCTCTTTCCCTTTGTCCCTGGTAACGTCTCTGCCTGGCTAGAGCTGTCAACAAGGTCTAATCTCCAACTTACCCTTTTCATCATCTCCCTGACTGTGGTCTGGTAGGAACCAAAGGTCAGGTGGGTACCTGCTCCTTCGTCCACGTTCAGTCGGACCTCAAGTGTCAGAGTCCTGTCATAGCCGACAGGAACCTCAAGGCTGGGGACAAGGGAGAAGAATAACTCTGGACCCTTTCCCATCTCTGTGGCAAAGACTTGTCGGTTCACCGTAGGAAGACTGCAATAATTGAGAGGGTGACGATCAGACTCATGAGATCTGATGAAGGCTGCACAAGCTCAAGTTTGCGCCCACGACCTAGAGGAGGAGGTCTACCTGATAGGCTTATTTTCTGTAGAGAAGGGAGATGAAACGAGGACAGCCACGTATGCCTCATCCTCTCCCTTTTTACCACCCTGCCACCAAGAGCGATTCTTCCTATCCTCTGGCAATCGCACTCCAGAGCATGACAGTCCGAAGTGCAGCTGCTCATAGCCTGATAAAAGAAGCAAACCAAACGAAGGCAAGACAGAAATGAGGAAAGGTGCAGGATGCCTCCTAGCGAAGAAATAAAGAAGACGCAAACCGGAGGACTCACATACCAAGTCAAAAGGAGTCGAAGGCGTTGTATGTGCGAGAAGGCAGAGGTAGGAGGTGAAGATGGCAGAATAGAGTGTATAGAAGGGAAGGCTGACTAGCAATAGAGTCCAAGAGACATAATCTGAGGGAATCCAAGCCAAAACATCACCGAGAATACGGAGAACATAGGGAACTAGGAAGACGTGGAGATCTGACAGGAGATCAGAAGCAAAATGACTATGGGGTAAGGCTGCTAAATGCACTCAAAGCTGACCAACAGCGGCACATACCGGGCTTCGTTTCGGTGTTCCACCAGAGAGAAGGAGACGTGGATTTTACGTCCTCTCCCTTCACGGCAACTCTTTCCTCGCCCAGATAAGGATCTTCAAAGTTTGAGCCACTCTTAGGCTTGATAAGCGTTGTCTTGGCTTGAGGCAGAGATTCTCCATTCGTCGTAGCAGAAATAGAAGGTGAAGGGCTGGAGGAGCTTTGCCCACGGAAGCTCTCCGCCTTCAAGAGCGTTTTCTGCGTAGAGTTAGACGAAGCAGCCGCCCCGTTGGTTTGAGGGAGATTAGTCTCTCCTGTTCCCTTGACAACGCCTCCGCCCCCCGAACGAACAGATGAGGAGGAGTTGTTGCTGCCAAGGGAGCCCGTGGAGGTGTTTACACCGAGGTTTGCAAGACCTTTGAATGAATTTTTGGTTACTGAGCCAAAGAGAGAGAGCGCGCTGAAGTCACCCTCTTTCTGCTGCCCGTTCAGAGACCCAAAAGGAGGAGGCTGCGAAAATGAGGAGGAGGGAGAGAGAGAGTTCATTTGGGAAACAGGTGTTGTTGCATTGGCCGCCATCTGCAGCGACTGAGAGCCCCATCCGGAAGTAGGGGGCGGAGATTGCAGTGGTGGGGGAAAGCCTATAGGGTGAGGGCGGACATTTAGAGGGAAGGACGCCTCATCCACTTCGATAGCATGTTCTCTCACTTTTCTAGGGCTGCTCTACTGAGATGGAGATGGCGTCGTCTCTCTCTCTCTGACGGCCGCCATATTACCATTGCTATCCTTCCTTCTTTAGCCATTACAACATCGTTCAGCTAGCTCTATTTGTTTCCTTCTTGCGACTTGGCGCTCTTGTCTTTCTTACCTGACACACTCGTGCTGGTGCTCAAGGAGACATTGGAGTCTAGTGTGGCAAAGGGATCGAAACTCTGAAAATTTACGCCCACAGGTGGTATGAGGAAGGCAGAGAGGAAAGGGAGAGAGAGAGAGTGAGGGAGAGAAAAAGAGATAGCGATATATACAGAGCGAGAGAAAGAGAGAGAAAGAGAGGGAGAAGAGTCGAAGTGAGAGGCCAGGGGAGAGAAAGGAGATTGCGATATATGCATAGAGAGAGAGAGAGAGAGAAAGAGAGAGAAAGAGAGAGAAAGAGAGAGAAAGAGGGAGAGGAGAGTCGAAGTGAGAGGCCAGGGGAGAGAAAAGAGATTGCGATATATGCATAGAGAGAGAGAGAAAGAGAGAGAGAAAGAGAGAGAAAGAGAGAGAAAGAGAGAGAAAGAGAGAGAAAGAGAGAGAGGAGAGTCGAAGTGAGAGGCCAGGGGAGAGAAAAGAGATTGTGATATGTGCATAGAGAGAGAGAGAAAGAGAGAAAGAGAGAGAGAAAGAGAGGAGGAGAGGCGAAGTGAGAGGCACAGTGCAGATAGAGAGTTCAAACAACAAAGAACCAGGAGGAAGAACAAAGAAAGAAGCGGAGAAGTATCATCCTCACAAGCAAACCGCACTGCTTCAGAAGAAGAGAAGAAGAACGGAAATAGGAGACAGAATGAGCTAAAAGGAGGGACAATGACCTGCAGCGACGACGAAGATATGGTGGGCTTGCTGATGGCTTGGCTGCTGTGCCAGAGAAATGAAGCTCGTTACATCGAAGCGTCACCTTGAGGAGGACTCTCCGCACAAGAAGAAAGGAGGGAAGGAGAGAAGAAAGAGGCAACATACAGGTTTGGCTAGGGCAAAGTACTAATGACGGAGAGGTGCAGAGAAAGAGCCGGGCACAGAGAGACAGACCTGAAGCAAGAGTCAGAGAGGTGAGGACAAGGACTTCTCAAGCCATAGCGGGTAGAGGAGAGAAAGAGCAAATAGGGACGGTTGCTGCGGGAGACAGAGAGCGACTTACGGAGACAGAGACAAGAGAGAGAGAGAGAGAGGCAAAGACATCAGAGAAAAGCTTTGTCTAGCATCACCTTTTCGCTGCACTATCATTGAAAGGGTCGAAGGTCGGGAACAGGGGAGCTTGCGGCGGGGCCAATGCCGCGGTCGTCGATGGACGCACCTCTGCGAAAGGGTCGAAAGTGGTGGGCTGTTGACCTTCATTGCCGTGCAAGGAGAGAGAGAGAGAGAGAGAAAGTAAGAAAAAACGGTGACAGCACTGTAGAGGGAGAGAGTCCACAAGACAAGGAAAAGAAGAAAGCTAGAGTTAGTTGAGAGCTCTGCACCTGTACCATTCTTGACAGGTTGAAAGGCAGAGAAGGCAGCAGGAGCTGCAGCCTTCTTCCTCTCTGGAGCTGAAGGAAGGGAAAAGACGTCAAAGGGATCTGCCATGGTGCCTGAAGACCCAGTGCTCTTGCGCGCTGTCTTTCACTTGCACAAGAGAGCGGGACAGAGGATCTGACGTCTTCACAGTGACGCGCTGCGCGTCTTCCTTGACGTCTGAAGATCGTCAACCAGACAGCGCAGGCGGAAGAAGAAGAGAGGCCTCAGAGCGGAGATGGAATGTTGGCACCAGCAGAGATGAAGGGAACATGCACAGAGAGCCAGAGAAAGGTGAGTTGCATCCTTCAGCAACCCGTGCAGGGAAAGTGCAAGAAAGAGAGACACACACACAATGAAGGCATAAAGGAAAGAGAAGGAGGAGAGAAAGAGAAAGAGAAAGAGAGAGAGAGAGAGTGAGAGAGAGAGAGAGAGAGAGAGAGAGAGAGAGAAAGAGAAAGAGAAAGAGAAAGAGAGAGAGAGGGAGAGGGAGAGAGAGGGAGAGACAGAGGGAGAGAGAGAGGATTGAGGGAGATAAAATAGTCTTCAATGGAAACATAGCTTAACTTGTGTGAAAAATATAAATTATCCTTGATACGAGTAGCTGTTTGCTGGTCCACAGCAAGAAAGAAACACGAAGCTTTCCTCTCATAAACAAATGATTGTTTCAATCCGTTACGATGTTGTCTGAGTTGATGGAGGGATGGCCGCAGATGATGGGGAAGGTCATGGGAGAGAAGAGAAGAGAGAGGGAGAGAGAGAGAGACACAACACAGAGGGAGAGGAGAGAGACAAGAGCGGAGGAAACAGAGAGGAAGAGGGACAAAGGGCTGAGGGCTTTAGGGACAAATGAGAAAAAATTCCTTTCCGTTGTGCTGTGGTGGAAGTTGAGTTTAGCGTCGCCTAAGAGTAAGATATGATGGCAGTGGCTCCAGGCTTCGGAGCCTCCTCACAGACAGATGGGGACGAGGTTCAGTGGGGTCTGCCGCCCATGCACTGCTGATAAAAGACTAGGTCACTTAAGGCGTACGGATGGGCCTCATCCCTAGCAAACTCGGCGCTATCTTTCAGGTTAGGGGTGAAGAGTCTATAAGTATCGCTAGACGCCTACAAGGCAGACAGCCCTATTTCCCTCAGGAAGGCCAGGAATGATCGTGTCTACTCCTCTTTGCTTTACATTGTTCTCATCTTCATGGTTTAGTGAATAGCAGATTATCGATAATGAATTGATCTGCTGAGGAAGGTCCTTGGCAAAGGAAAGAGAAACAATGTGCCCAGATGCTCTGAATGCTTGATAGAGAAGTCAAAGAACAGAGAAGAACACTAAAAACCTTGATGCTGTCGCTCCCTAAGCCACGTTGAGCAATTTCTTAGCGATCTGATAGTAGTCACCTACACCTCTTCTCAGGTCCTCAAGGGATATGTACTCCCGAGGACAGTGAGCGTCGCAAATATCTCCAGGGCCAAAAAGATAGGCAGTGCCTGAAGTAAAATGGAGAGAAAGGAAACGTGTGTAACACAAGCACCATGCTATATGAGAGACTTTGCAGGGTATAGAGGGAGCGGACAACTTGGGCCGTTGGTTGCTAGTTCAGAGTAGTTTGCAGGCTAGGCATATTAACGGTAGGGCAAAAGAGCGAGACGGAGATACTGACCTTGCTTCTTTCCAAAATTGAAGTATGGTATATCAGTGTTGAAGCACGCCACGTCAACCTCGAAGCCATCCACGACTCCCAGACGGGCAGGAGGGTTGTGAGTGATAAGCTGCACCTCCACACGGTCACCCGCAATTTTCTACCGACCAAAAGGTGTCAGTCAGTGGCGAACTAGTAAACGTAAACATCGAATAGAACAGAGTAGAACACTAGGAGGAGAACCGTTTGATGCCAAGTCAACGGCTCTCTGCCGATAGCCAGCCCCGTATTCCTCCATCTCGCATTATCCTGTCTTAGATTACATGCTATCCTCGCCCCAAAACAACCGTCCAGACTTCTCTCTCTAGCTCTCCCTTTCCGAGACCCGCTGAGTACCTTCACAATCTTTCTCCCTCTCTCTCTACTTTCAGCTTTTTCTCTGCTCGTTCTCTTCCGAGCCACGTCTCTGTCTCGGCCCTTGCCCCTCGCTTGTATTGCTTTCCGCTGCATTGGTACGATGCCCACCTTTAGTCTCTCAAAGATGGCGAGTGGATCAGAGATCACTCGGAACATTAGGGTTGCCTCTGCATACTCTGGGACTGCATTGG
>FLMG01001939.1:0-10043 GCA_900088475.1 Hyphochytrium catenoides
TGGAGGGTGGAAGGTAAGGGACCCATAAAAGTACAGTGCTGTGTTTGATATAAAGGAATTAAGGGAAGAGAGCTCAATCTTCACAATGTCCTTTGGCGGGTCAAAATGCCACGGTGCTCCAGGACAGGACAGGACAGTGCTGCTAAGCCCGTCCGCCTTAGCGCGTGTTGGATGTCAGCCCCATAACGGTCCTGCTTCTGGATAGACCATCATTGTCATAGGTAGTTCTAGTAACATCCAGCAGGAAGGGGATATAAGCTCACGAGAAAGCAGTATCGCAGACCAGAGTCAATGATGGCAACAGCAAAGTAGGCCAGAAGGGAAAGAAGCTTACAACGAGAAGACACTATGCTTAGGTGTTGGATGAAGGCAGCGCATCGTCCACCGTCGCCTAGATCAGGCATCACGTGCGCCTCAGTGGCGAATTGTTGCTTAATGCTATATGTCTTGTCGTCGTTGTTCATGACGGACTAAGTGGAAGCATAATCCTTACGCTTTAGGATCTTCTTGTCGTTGTTCTTCCGTGCCCATTGTTGCTTAATGCTATGACGACAAACCTTCTCCTGACGTGTCGTTATGGTCTAATACCTTGCTCCTGGTGACTTGGAACCGTGTTAGGGCCCTTTTAGGGGGCTTTTGGTTACTGCATGCCCAACCATAGATTTCCGCGGCAACGCTGCCAAGGTCCTATGACTTCCTCCACTACGAGTGCTCCCCTCTCTTCTGAGGGGGGGACAACCTTCTCCAGTTCATCGCCAAACACTTCTAACAATGGAAACCTCAAAGATGGAAAGCGTCAATCCTGGAGAAAGCTGATCTTTTCGAGAGACAAGCTGCATGTCCAACGTATCATCTTCTCCCTTCCCCGCTTTCATGTCCTTGGCTTCCTATGGGCAGTCATCGAGCTAGCCATCTTCATCGTGACTGCTGCGCAAACAGACTTTGAAGCTTTGGACACTGTAACATTGATGCTGAAATCGCGACTTACACAGCAAATTTTTCTCAATGAGAACGCACAGAGCATTCTTCGAGACTTAGACCAAGATACGATTGTCTCAATGGTATACGGCTCCTTTGGCCCTTCCTCTCAGTTTTGCGGACCTCCAGCAGGCTCGCCGTACTCTATCTACATCAATGCTCATGCCTATTACACCATCAAGACAGCTAGAGCAGATGTTATGGCGCAGCAGCGAGACTTTAATATGGCAGAGGAAAACGAAGAGTCCGAAAGAAGATTTGCAGATAATAGTTCTACCAGGTTTGGTTTGGATCACAGCCAAGAAGCCCTTAGTCGCTACGTACTGCGACAGCTTCTCTGCAATAGGACAGAGCCGCTGATAGACCAGAGATACATTATGAGCAACGTCGGGCAGTCCTGCTCTGGCGCTGAGCTCTTGCTTGACATATCCAGAGATCTTGACATCTGTGAAAACACGGCAGACTATAATGTCCAACTTATTGTGGCAGGAACCAGAAATGTCTGCATCTTCTACTTTCATGGGTGGGATCCCGTTGTAGCACCAGAACCGGAGTGGACAACGACCTGCATCCATTTCGGCACTAAAGAATTGAAAAGGACTGAACTGCGGTGGATCTTCCGGCGACTCGAGGTGCTTTGGGATAGGTTTAGAGCCGCGGCTATGGCCTGGATACTACTCTCTGTCTTTATGCGCCTGCTCTATTGGTACAGGGTAGTTGAAGTCACACGCAGAAGCCTGGTGCACCTAAGGACGGAATGCCCTCAGACAAATCAATGGTCTCACTCGTTAGAAAGAAAATTAGGGCTTAGTGAGGCCGATTCGCGCCGCCGCCCTGTGAAGGCAACTGCCTCCGCACACGTAGTCACCATGAGAAGGTCCGAAAGGGCCATGACAGACATTTTAAACAACAGAATGAAGGATTCAGTGCAAAACGTGAGGCTATCTGCTGAACTACGGACCTTCCTGACTGCCTCCTCTATAGGCATCGCTTGTGCCAACAATGACTCTTGGTATCTTGGTCTGTCCATTTTGAGGCAAATACTTGGGGGCCCTTATGTTGAGATGCTTCTGGCCTCGGCCGTGACTACCCCTACTGCAGCGTGGCAGGCCTTTGGGATAGTCATATACCATGAAGCCATCATTCAGGGCATCTTCTGGAGCCTCTGCCGGATCTTTCACAGGCAACCGCGATCGATGGAGGGCGTCATCGACGTTGGAGTTTTAGGCTATGTCTCAATGCTGTACTTGTCTATCAGCGTCCAGTCCTCACAGCTGTTCAATGTGGACATCTTAGGGTTGTTCAGAGTCACTAACTGGCTGATATCCTCTATGTGGTGGATTATCCTGCCAGGCTGTGGGCCGGATGGGCCTTGCCTGTGGTCGAGAGGTGATATCGTTATTCACACTGTGACGGCCATCTATATCTCCGCCTTTGCCGTAATAACGCAGACGGTTGTAAGTGCCTGGAGGAAAAGTCGCCGGAGAAAGGCAAAGGCGGTTCATCATAGCAGCTTTTCCGGCCAAGCACTGGAGCTGAGAAGTTTGAGGGAAGAAGAAAGACATTTTTTTGCCTCTCGGATGCGGCCACCCCCGCCGAGCTCATGGCTATATTTGGGAACCGTTGGTTGTCCTTCTTGCTGGTCGCAGCTGGTAAAGCAGCCCACTATGATTCCAGCTCTGGCTACCGATCTAAGGGATAAGAAAAAGCTGGCAGTGGATGTTGAGCCCACCTGCGCGGAGAAGCAGTCGGTAAAGCAGCATCACATCACCAGAAGTAGCGCTCTCGCAAGCACCAACGCTGGTGCTGCCAATGAATCAGCATCATCATTAAAGGGCTGCTGTCTCTGGTATGCCTGCGATCACAGTGAGAGGAACGTAGACGACACCGCAACATCTCCAAACAACAACAAACAGCCCACAAAGCTAAGTAGCTATCGCTTCATGCCTCTCTCTCGTAGGAGTAACTAGCATAGGGCCACTATTCCCAAAGATGGTGAAAGAATGGAGTAGAAGGAGTGATCTGATAAGTTTTGAGAAAAGTCTTGATCTATGACACATTGGCTATCTTCCCGTATGTTCTATGGGCGACTCCATGGCGCTCGCTTCGTGGCAAGATCTCGTCAGAAGATGCCATACTCCATGAGTTAGGGATCATCACCACCTCCTCGATCATTGGCAGGGGCAGCGGCGTTTCGGGAGTCAGGGGACCAAGGCACAGGACGGAAGCCCCTTGGAACAATCATATAAAGGGACAAGGAGCTATCGGCGTAAGGAAAAAGGGGAGAGAGAGGAGTGAGGCCACGACGCAACGTGCCTGGTGCAGCAGGCGGCCGGAGTGGCTTGATGAACAAGTTGGCGAAGAGGAAGGAAGAAGGAGCGATGATGGGAGGAGGCAAGGGCCCCACGATACAGCCCTCCCCTCGGAGTATGTTGGGAATCTGTAACGGACGGGAGGGAGGGGAAGAGAGGAACAAGTGCACTGACAATGGAAACTGACGGGCCGGGCGGTTGGCTTGATGGCTACCGATGACGGAGCAGCAGGTGCACAAGACTAGGAGCCGTCGCAAGCCCCAGGCCAGGCAAGGGGCGACAGTCGTCCATAAGACCGAGATTATAAAGCAGAAGACCCTCCTAGAGTTCCCATCCGGTTAAAGGGTTACTCATCAACGGAGAGTAACCAGCAGCTACGCCCACAGCACCAAGGCTGGGCCGCCCTTAGAACGATTTTGATGTTTGACAATGTTCCAAGGCCCTACCCATCACGTCCATTGCTCCTCTCTGTAATCCTTGTGTCTCGCACTTGAGACGACGGAACTATAGCTATTTGTCTAATGTTGGATGCGAAGCTACTTGTTGCTCTGATGTAACGACAACGCAGAAGGGCGTCAGCCTCCCTCTGCCAGTCTTTCTATACTTTGTCTTTCATTTGCTCCCTCTTCCAGTTGGTCCCCTCTTCTCTTTCCTAGTTCTTTTGTCTCTCGCTCAATCGTCATTGATCCTAGAAGCCCAAGCACCACCGGAGGGGCCTATCGAGCCGCATCCGCATCATCTTTCATTTGCAAGCGCCACAGCCCCAGCGCTATAATCTGCAAGGTTAGGCCCGATATCGCCCTTCAGAGAGGAACGTGACATGGTCTACTCTACCCAGCGGCTAGAGTCTATTCCACTTTGCCGCTGAGAGGGGATACGTCGATTGTCTTCACAGCTGGGTCGCTCTTGCCGCACTGCCTTCTCTAAAATAGCTGCAATAGCTGCAGTAGGGCTCTTACTATAGCCAGGACCTGCCAATGCCATCCACGAAGATCCGAAGCTTTAAGAACAATGGTACGCTAACAGAGCCACCAGTAGTCCATACCGCCGCTCCATCCTCCGCAACAGGGAGAATGCCAAATGATGGTGGTGAGCCGGTGAGGGGGAAGGACTTGGGGCCTGATTGTGACGATAAGCAGTCCCAGCCCCAGCCCCTAAAGCGTTTACTTCTGTATCGAAACAAGCTGCATGTACAGCGTATCATCTTCTCCGTCCCTCGATTCCACTTTCTCGGCTTTCTTTGGGCTGTCATCGAGCTTGTCATCTTCTTCATTACAACTGCCCAGATGGACTTTGAAGCTCTCGACACTGTGACACTTATGCTGCGTCTGAGGGTTACTCAGCAAATCTTCGTCGACAAAGACGCTCAGAGCTTACTGGGAGATTATGAACGGGACACGATCGTCTCCATGTCTCTAGGCTCTTTTCGTCCTTCTTCTGCCTACTGTGGGCCACACGTGAACTCTGGCTTTGCAAAGTACATTCGGGCACATGCGTTCGACGCTATAAAGGCGGGCAAGTACTGGAATGACCCGACAGGCGGCGGCGCCCTTCTGTCGGACCCAGACACTACGCTTTTGGCCCTTAGAAATAGCTTTGCGTTCGATGAGAAGCAAGAAGAGGTGAGGCGCCATATGTTGCAGCTGATGCTCTGCAATAGGTCGGAGCCCCTTATCGATCAGCGTTACATTCTCAGTAACATTGGACAAGAACGTACGGGCCCAGGTTTACTGCTTGATATCAACGGTGGGCTGGACCTTTTGCCAGCAGCCTGAGCAGTATAACTTCCAGCTCCTCGTTGCAGGAACCAGAAGTGTCTGCATTTTCTTCAACCGAGATAACTCGACTGCCATAGACAAAACCCTAGGCGTTGCTCCTGCATGGCCCGTGCCGGAGTGGGCAGTCATCTGCATTCATTTCGGCACGAGGGACCTCGTCAGAGAGGATTGCCAGTGGATCTTCAGGCGGCTTCGTGTGCTCTGGGACAGATTTAAAGCCTCAGCTCTAGCATGGATACTATTGTCTGCTGCCATGCGGGTGCTTTACTGGTGGCGGATGGTTGAAGCCACCAAAAGAAGTCTGGTCCATCTGCGAACTGAGTGTACTGCTGAGCAGGACAGGCCGTTCATCATCGCACCCAACGGGACAAACGGATCTCGCCATCTTTCCCTTCAAAAAACACCTAAAGAAATGGCAGATGAGAGTCTTGCAGCCGCCAACAGGACCGTAGGGTCTTTCAGAAGAGGCAAGGAGAAAGAAACTCGAGGCACTACCATTCCCCATGCATTGTCCCCTAATAGGTTTTCAAGCGGAATGATCCAAACGTGGATGACTGCTGCTTCTATTGGCATTGCGTGCGCGAACAATGACAGTCTCTACCTCGCTCTTGCTGTCGTGCGGCAAATAGTTGGTGCTCCTTACGCAGAGATGCTTCTTGGCTCAGCCGTAACCACCCCGCTAGCTGCTTGGCAGGCGTTCGGCATTGTAATCTACCACGAGGCCATCATATTGCTCATCTTTCATGGTGTTGACCGTTTGCTGAGAGGGAGAAGGAGCGTGATAAACGGCGTCACGGACGTCGGTGTTCTTGGCTATTTCTCTATGCTCTTCCTCTGTCTGAGCGTGCAATCCTCCCAGCTCTTCAACATTGACGTTCTCTGGCTCTTCAGAACGACCAACGCCCTAAATGTCCCCGTTCGCTGGCTGATACTTCCTGGTGCTAGCCCTGATGGAGCGTGTCTGTGGTCCAGGGGAGAGATTTTTCTCCACACCTTGGCCGCTGTGTACACTTCAGTCTTTGCCCTTCTAGCTCAGAGCGCCGTCAACTATTGTAGGCACAACATCATGATGTCCAGCTGCTGCCGTCATCCAAGAAGAGGAAGGAACATCGTGGTTGCCTCGACATCTGGTGATCATCAAATGCGGAGAGACAGCTCCACGTCTACCTGGTGGCTCTACCTCGGGACTATTAGCTGCCCATCCTGCAGCTGGCGGATTGTCACGCAGCCGACACTCATCCCAACATCTCCCTCTTGTGCCACTGCCTCACTTGCCTGTGAAAAGGCCCCAAGGCCTTCAGCCGTCACTCAGTGTGACTTCCAAGCTTCCCCTACAAGGCCATCCAGCAGCCCCGGTGATCCACCGCTTGGAAACCATGAGAAAGACCACCAAGGACCTGAGATATCTTCGACTTCGAATTGCTGTCTCTCCATTCCTTGCACACATTCACTACTATCTGAGGAGGACAATCAGACAGAGAAGAAGGTAAGGCAGACGTATAGTCGATATCGCTTCATCAGTACCAAGAGAGAGCCGCCTGTGAGACCAAGAACGGCCCAAGCAGCTAGGAGCTAATGTTAGTTACATCATGGTACGACGCGGTTTAAGAACTAGAAGTACCGATCCTGTCTGATGGAAGCCTTTCTGCAGCGGAGTAGAGAGATCTAACTTATCTAATAAATAGCGTAGATGTATAGAAAGAACTGGGGTCAGGAGGAAGAAAAAGGCTGAGAGCATGGACATAGAGAAGCTGCTGGTACACCTCGCCCCGCTGTCCGCGCAGGATACCGAGCGCAACTCGCTTGAGAGATGAAAACCCCAGCTCAATGCTTCCTTCACCTGAAGAGTTATCTGGTCCCTCCTGCCGCCATCAGTATTGACTTCACTGGCAGGGCCAAAGCACCTGCTAAGCTACCAATATAATCACCAGAAGAGGAGGTAGCTTCTCTTTATCCTAGGGAGTCCCCAGGACCCACCCGTCATTGCCAGGAAGCGATAGTTGTTGACCCTTTTTCCAGCCTCTCGCCTCTTCCTTGTCACTGCAGCGGGCGAGCAATATTTGCTACGCATGGTCCAAAGGCAGCACCTATTGCTCTCCTTCAAGCGTTTGTCTACCATTTCGGTGGACACATCCTCCGTCGCCCTCGTGCCATCCTTGCCCTTACCTCTGCTACCGCAGGTAGCCCGTCATTCTGCTGGATAAACGTCGGCCGCTTTATGATAAAAGCGAGGCAGTGTGGACACCCTACAGTACCTAAGTAGAGCCATTGGTGGGTCACTTTGCATGTCTCCACCTCCATCTTGTCCTTATGCGGCCCTACAGCTGAAGACCGTGCATCCCTTAACGCCTCTACTTTCTCATCATATATGCCCGGGCAAAAAAACCCTCGTCGGCCCTTCTTCTTTCTGTTGTCCCACGCAGAAAGACAGAAGGCAAGAAGAAGCTGCAGCAAGAGTGTAGCGCTTGCTGTGTAAAGAGCAGCAGCTGAGTGCAGGACAATGTCTCCGCGGATGTAAAGACATGGCCCGTCAGGTTCACAGTTTGGGAGAATGATCCACCAGAGCCAGGTGATCAGCGTGTTTGTGGCGCCGAAGAGGCAGAAGATGTCAAAGTTCACCATCTGCACTGACTGAGTGGCGAGACACAGAAAGAGAAGAGACACGTAACCCAGCATCCCGACGTCTAAGATAGCAGGGACTAGGCGCTCTCTTGGAGAGTAGAACAGACGTCTTGCTCCCCTGAAGGACAGCTGGATGACGGCCTGGTGATACACCACCATACTGAATGCTTGCCAGCCAGCCAGCGGCGTAGTCACCGCCGAAGCGACGAGTACTTCGCCATAGACAGCACCAAACACCTGCCTCAAGACGGCCAGCACGAGGTACGCTGTGTCATTGTTTGCACAAGCAATGCCGAGAGACAGAGCGGTCAGACTGGTGGCCAACCATCCTCCCACTCTCTTTCTTTGTGACGCTGCTTTTCTAGGTAACGTCTCGTCCACCGCAGCTCTAGGCACTTGAACCACAGATAAAGACGGCTTCCGCTCCGGCAAGGACTGGTCCGTAGGAGAAGAAGAAGGTGGCAGGTTGGTCTCATGCGGGTGCAGATTGGGGACAGATGATAGAGAAGAAGAAGGACAGTCATGCCTCAGGTGCCATAAGCTCGCTCGCGCCACCTGGAAGACTGTGAGCCAGTAGGTCAGGCGCATAGCAATAGACAAGACAATCCAGATGATGGCAGAGCTCCAGATTGCCTCCCATGCCACCTCTAAGCGTCGAAAGAGCCACTGAAAATCCTCTCTCTCCATATCTATCGCTCCAAACTGTATGCAAAGAACGGTAGCTCCTGTGGTCGCTCTATCTGAAGGCCGAAGAGCATACGTGTACAGGCAGACACTTGTCACGCCGGAGACTTCTAAGAGCGCCCCGTAGTTCTGAGGGTTAGCGCAGACGTCCAATTCCTGTACCGAGCGTATCGAGAGATTGGCCGCGCCCTTGCTGCACGGCTGTGAGAGGGCGCTCAAGACATAGCGCTCGTCAAAGATAGGCTGTGACCTCCTGCAAAAGAGAAGGTCTAAGAGTTCTCCGTCTATCTTGCCTCTCATCTCCCACAGCTGCAACGCGGCGTCAGATGCTTCAGACGTGTCTTCTTTGTCTCTCTGGGGTAGCAGCGTACCGTCAATGGCCATCATTGCCGCGCTCTGTCTCTCTTCTATCGCCATCAGCGCCTGGCGGTTGATATAAACAAAGTACGGAGAGCCCGGTTCAGGGCCGCAATAGTCAGAAGACAGGGAAGAGAAGGCGCCTGAGGTGATAATCAACAATGACGTTTGCCCTTGTTCTTCCATGCTCTCTTCCTCATTCACGTGGCCAACGCCGCCTGTGGCTCCTGATCCTGTCTCTTCTTCCTTCCCTAACATTGCCTGTTGCTTGTGTCTGGACTCCAGCACCTCTCCTGCCGTGTCTAAGGACTGAAAAGAGTAATCTGTCTTGGCCAAAGCGAGAAGAAAGATGCCCAGCTCTATGGCCGCCCACAGGATGCCCAGGAAATGGAAGCGTGGAAAGGAGAGAGAAGGTCCCCGCTTTCTTCTCTTCACGCGAAGATTGTCCCTCTCAAACAGGAGTCTTCCGAGATTTTTTACAGCTTGAGAGGGGAGAGAGTGACGAGAGAGACTCTTGGGAGGATTCGCTCCTTGCTTCTTATCTGTTCCTTCTTCTCCTGCTGCGTCGTTGTCCTTACCCTGCTCTTGCTGCTGCATCGTTCACCTTCAAGGACGACAGACTTCGAGAGGAAGCAAGACGGACAGCGAGAGAGACAGAGAGAGAGAGAGAGAGAGAGAGAAAGAGAGAGAGAAATAAAGGCGAGAAGGGTTCGACAGTGGCCGAACACACTACGCCCGACAATAGTTCTGATGAAGAGAAGGACGATTAGAGAGAAAGAAAGAGAGAGTGAGAAGGAGAGAGAGAGGGAGAGAAGTGGGACGGGGGGCGCACGACCCCAAGCTTCTGTTCAATCACGCGCTCGGCTCATTTACCCATCGTATCTATCCACTCCTTCTTCACTTTGCTGGGACAACAGTGACATGTTGCTGCTTCCATCATCGTGCCCTTGTCCCCTTCTCTTTCTCTTCTCTCCTTCATCTGCTCCCAAGAGCCGCGTTATCATGATGAGCAGTTCCCTTCTCTCTTCTCAGGAGGATGAACGAGGGGAAGGAGGGAGAGAAGGAGAAGAGAGATAAGAGAGGAGAAGAAGAGGAGAGAAGTAGAGGATGAGCGCCGCGAGAAGAGCTTTAAAAAAGAAAGGGAGAAGGAACACGTCAGGACGTCCACTGTGCCGCCCCGCGCCCCTCCCTCTTCGGATCATCCCCCTACAAGCTCCCCTCCTGCCTGTGGCCTTGGTCTCCCTCTCCCACTATCTTCCCAGTTTCTCTCTCTCTCTCTCTCTCTCTCTCTCTCTCTCTCTCTCTCTCTCTC
>FLMG01001948.1:0-13116 GCA_900088475.1 Hyphochytrium catenoides
AGAGAGAGAGAGAGAGAGAGAGAAAAGAGAGGTAAGAGAAGAGGAACTCCGAACGAAGCCACTCAACTAGACAATGCGAACTGAAGAGGAGCCAGACTTTGATGAAAACTTTGAAGCAGTAATGTAGGGACAATGGAGAGAAAGAGGTCGCTCTTCCTCCTTCTCTTCTCTTTCTCCACTTCTCTCTCTCTCTCCACCTTTCTCTTTCTTCGTGGTCTGGCGTAACTTACCCATCAGCTCATTCTGTGTGAAGAATTTGGTCCACTTCGCCTCATCAACGTGAAGATCCTCAGGAGAGAGCTCTGAAGACTTCTCTTCTCTCTTGGAGGCAGGGGCGCCTGCAGGAGCTAAATCTGGCTTGGGGATCGCTAGACAGAATAGCGTTCAGGAAGGTAAGTCAAGAGGGAGGGACAGAGAGAGAGGAGAGGAGAAAAGAGAGAGCGGAGAGAAAGAAGAGGGAGAGAGAGAGAGAGAGAGAGAGAGAGAGACGGGAAAGCGAGCAAGGAAGGTGAGACAGAGGCACAGACAAAGTGCCAGGCATTTTTGAGAAATTTGGCAGCCGAGAGAAGGACTCAGAGCGGGGAGGGTAAGGAAGGGACAAGATACGGCTAGATCACTGCTGAGAAAAGGAGGAAGCAAGAGGATTCACCAAGATAGAGAAAAGCTGGACGTACTAAGAAGGCAAGCAGAGCAGAGAGAGAGAGAGAAAAGAGGAAAACAAAGAGACAGAGAGAGGAGAGAAAGAGAGAGAGAGAAAGAGAGGAAGGACGATAGAGAAATAGAGAGATCACCTCGTGCCGCAGCCTGCATCGAGGGCTCTTTCTCACTCTTCGGCCCGTCAGCAGTGCCTGCCCTGGCCCGCTTCTCTTCTCTCTTCATCTTAGATGCTGACTTGCCCATGTTTCTTCTATTCTCTTTCTCTAGCTTAAGACGGAAACACTGCTGAATCAGTAACAACGAGACTGGATAGAACGAAGCGAGAGAGAGAGAGAGAAAAAGAAGAAGAGATCGGGTATCTGTCTGGAGTCTTCGCGGCGACCAGGAAGAGAGATTCTGGCGCGCTGTGGATGGCTTGGCCCTGGAGAACACGCTGGTAATCCCAGATCACTCAGAACCTTCGGGAGGGACGAGCAGAAAAGACGACGACAAAGAAAGGGAACGCATCATCCAAGTTAGAGTTAGCAGTGGAAGATTACAAGCATCAGTCCATGAGAGAGGGAGAGAGAGTGAAAGAGAGGGAGAGAGAAAGAGAGAGAGAGAGAGAGAGAGAGAGAGAGAGACAGAGAGAGAGAGAGAAAACGAGAGGAAAAGAGAGAGATCACTGAGAGAGAGAGAGAGCGAGAGCGAGAGAGCCGAGAGGGAGAGATGGAGCCGAGAGAGAGAGAGAGAACCGAGAGAGAGAGAGAGAACCGAGAGAGAGAGAGAGAACCGAGAGAGAGAAAGAGAGAGAGAGAGAGAGGTCACAGGGGGTGGGGAGAGAGAGAGACACATCTGAACAAAATCCTTTCCCAGTACGAACAAGCACAAAACACAGGAACAAAGAAGGGACAAAGCAAGGAGCCGGTAACCCCCACAGGTCAAGATCTAAGATCTTCCAGAAATAATCAGAGGAATAATCAGAGAGAGGATAATCCTATACATGATCTATCACTGTGAGTAGAGGAATAGATTTTCTTCTGAGATGTTATGAAGCGTTGTCTCCACAGATCTCTCGCATCTTCGTCTTCACTTTGTATGGCGAGCCAGGCAGGCAGGAGGAAAGGGCTCGCTCGATGTCCCCATGGCGACTTCTCTTTAACTGCTGCAGCATTGCACCTTTGGGACTCTAGACTGTACGAGGATGATCTCAGTCTCTCCTCGTCGCGATCGCGTTGTTTTGGTTTTACGTGGCGTGCCTGGAAGTATTTATCACGAAGTTTCCTCTTTCCTCCTGGAGAGAGATGACAGGCACGTACGAAGGACAAGCAACACGAAGGGAGAGGTACTTCTAGAGGAGATACGATGAAGGACCACAAAGAACTGGGGGCCAATTATAGCTGCTGCAGCGTCCAGATTGTTTGGCCACCAGGCTGATTCCTTGGAAGCACGATAAACAGCATCACCTCTTTCTATCCAACATCTAGAAGCGAACCTCGCTAGGCGAGACTGACTGATGCTTGGGAGGACGAGGAAAAGGGAAGAGAAAGTACTATATATGCTTATCCTTACTAATAGCGGGCACACAAGGATGTGACAGCCTTTCCCAAGATGCCAGGAAGTAGTTGTTCGCCCTGCCTGTGTCTATCGATGCACCAGATGGCTCACGCTCGTGCTGGCTGGCGATAAAGAAGGGTATAAGGCTAGGAAAGGAGAGAGAGACACTAGTGACGTAAGATGAAGAAGGACAATCTACAAGTTAAGGGTGTGGCCGTCGTCAGGTTGCAACTTGGCCTTGTTGTTTGGTGTGAGTGTGATGGAGTCAGCCTCCTGAGCTCTCTGTCGCCGCTCTTTCTTCCTCTTATGGCTCCTCACCATAAGCGCGGCCGCCACAGAAATGAGTGCAGCGCCAGCTACAGCGCACACAATGATCACTGCATAGAAGCCGGCACTCTTTCCCTCTTTGGAAGGGGCAACGTCACTGACTGCATCGTCCAGCGCATGAACCATGCTGCTCGCGTAGTGATTGAAGGCTGAGATGATGTTGAAGCCATTCCAGCTCTTATGATGATGGTGCGGGTTAGCGTCCTCCATAGCGTTGGCTGAGGAAAAGCTATTGGCGAGGTTTGGGACACGGTGGTAGGGTCCATAGTCCTCCTGTTTAGGGCCATAATTCTCTGCCAGAGGAGTGTCTAGAAGGTAGTTGAAAGCTCGAATATTCTGCTGGCGCTGTCCGGCCTGAAGGTTCTGTTCACCACCAGGGCCAATGTAGTTCCTAGGATAGTTGATTAGCTGACCGTATGAAGCCTGATAATCTTGATTGCCAACGTACTCCGGTTGATGGTATGCGCCGCTGTCGTAGGGCATCTGAGGCGGCATACCACCGTTATAAAAGCTGGGGATCCCCACAGAAGAGGCATGTGTGAGAGAGAAACAGAGAAGGCTGCAAATGCACAGAAGGGTACGATGACGATGTTGAGAAAGCATGGCAGGCAGGACGCCAAGCGCAGTCAAGGTGCAACTACGAGATTTCTTCCTCTGTTTCCTGTTCTTCAACTGTGCGCAGATGCAATGACCTTGCAGAAGCGTCGCTTTGGAAATCTGGTGAATGACCAGCAAGTGATCTTTTGGCTGATAATGGAAAGACAAAGAGATCTTAGCAAAAAGAAAGGAGACTTATAGAGGAAAAGAGGTTTGACTCTCTCCTGTCTCTCTCTCTCTCTCTTGCTCTGTCTCTCTCTCTCAGAATCTCTCTCTCTTTCTCAGAAGCTCTCTCTCTCTCTCCCTTCTTTCGCTTTCCCTCTCATCTGTACGCTGTAACCTGGGAGACGCTGAGAGACGCGGGTGCGGAGCTGTCAAGAGAAGTGCTCTCACAGACACGACGATGGACGATCCTGATTGGCTATCCTTCTTGATTAATTTAGTCATATCCCTAATATTACCATTCGGATCACGTTTTAATGAGTCCTTTATTCAGAACAGGTATAATAGTCGCTTAGACGCCCTGTGATTGGTTTAAAAAATTCTTTCTGCTTGCTAGAGAGTCATGAGATCTTTGCCATCACAGAGAAAGAAAGAGAGAGAGAGAGAGAAAGAGAGAGAGAGAGAGAGAGAGAGAGAGAGAGAGAGAGAGAGGGGAGGGAGAGGGAGAGGCAGACAGACAGAGAAAAAGAGAGAACAGAGAGAGGCAGACACAGAGACACAGAGATTGGCGATTGGGAAGCTGAAGCGTGCGTCGGAAGCATGGGCATGCAGAACGCTTGGAGTACCTGTTGAGGAGAGAGAGAGAAAGAGAGAAAGAGAAAGTCAACAAGAGAGAGATGAGAGAGAGGCTCGACAACCAGGGAAAGGCTCTTACATTCCGTAAAAGGAGCTGAGGATTGTAGTGGGATGGACAGTCTATTTTTCAAGGAGGCTGAAGAGATCGGCAAGTCTCTCTCTCTCTTTCTACTATGAAGCTGGAAGCAAAAGAGTGATGGCTTCCTCCTCCTACACAGAAACAAGAAAGAGGCTAAGAAAGAGTGAGAGGGAGCGAAAGAGAGAGACAGGAACAACGCACAGGAAAGGAGACAGAGAAAGACAGGAAAGAGAGACACGAAAAGACAGAGAAGACAGAAGGAAGACGAAGGTGATGAGACCGGCAACAAAGAAGGCTGCAAGGAGGGAATGAGAAGCGCGTGGACAACGAAGAGCAGCGGGGGCACCGAGCTTGAAAAGTTAATATCCGTTAAAAGTGTGGAGAGAGAGGGAATTAAGAGAGAGAGAGAGAGAGAGAGAGAGAGAGAGAGAGAGAGAGAGAGAGAGAGATGCTTTGGGGCGAATGGGAAGGACAATTTGAGAAAAAGCAAGAGATGCCAAGCTCTAGTTCACCTTCTTGTCTCCCAGCTCATATCTTGCATTGAAGGCCTGATCAGACAAAGTAGCTTCAGCAATCTCTATCTGCAGGAAGCGAAATCAGAAACAATGAGGACGTCCAACGGACAGGAGCGAGAAAGTGAGAGAGGGAGAGCATTGAGCGGCACGAGCTTCAGTCTCCCTACCCGCGATCTCAGCTCCTTCGTTTTTCTCCGGAGTTGTCGCTGCCATGACGCCATTTTCAGATGAACGAGCTATCAAAACGCGGCACCCTGTGTGTGAGTGAGAGAGAGAAAAGGAAAATGAAAGATAAAAGAGTGAGAAAGGCCAACGTAGCGACTACCTTTTCTGCCCATTCACCTCTTTTGTCTGCTGGTGCAAGAGAGAGAACAAGAGACTAGACGAGAAGCCTCTTTGTATTTACTTCCACTCTTCTGCTGCTTTAGCTCTCCCGAACCGGCGCCGCCATCCTGCTAGCGTTGGTAGACCGTCGCCTATGAAGCAGAGGGAAGAGGAGAGGAAAGAAGGCAAGAGAGAAAGGGAGAGAGAGAGAGAATGGTCAGACGTGAGGGGAGAGAGGCGAGGACGAGGAGAAGAGCGAGGAATGAAAGGCTCGCGCCGTCCAACATCCGCACCTTACCGTCGGTTCACAGGCATCGACATCCTGAACAATCTATCTCTCCTCTTTCCTCTCTCTTTCTTGGTTAACCCTAATATTGGAGTCCGCTATCCATATCTCAGCTGTGCTCTGTCTCTTCAACCCACCCGAAGACCTCAACGACTAGAGTTCAAGAGATGAGAAGAGAGTGAAAGAAGGGAGAGAATGGAGAACAGAGACATGAGAGAGAGGAGGAAGGAGAGGCAAAGAGAAACAAAAGAGAGGAGAAAACCAGCTTCTTAGGCAGGCTTGTCATCAGGCACGTGAGGAGAGAAAGGCCGGACGAGGAGAAGAGAGAGAAAGGAATGCTCGCGCCAAGAAGATTCTTTAGCATTGGCATCTTACCTCAGTTCACAGGTATCTATCTCTTGATCAATCTGTCTCCTCTGTCCCTCCTCTCTGTGCTTTCTTAACCCTCAGGGTTTTTGCTGCTAAGGATACCTCATCTCCACTCTGTCTCTTCAAACCACCTAGTAAACCTCAACCCGCAGGGAGAGACGTTGAAAAAGTGATGCGAGTTCCGGGAGAGAGAGAGAGAGAGCTTGGCGATCAAGAAGAGAGAAAGCAAGAGACTAAGAGAGAGAGAGGCGACCAACTTTCCGGACAGGCTTGTCCTCAGCATCACCTAAGAGATGTCAAAGCCTTGTCTTCCCAGACGAAGCTCTTCTTTTTGTCCTCAGAAGAAGCAAGAACAGGAGAGAGAGAGAGACAGAAAGAGATGTTGGACAATCGACCGCGAGAGATTAAGGAGCAAGAGAGAAAGAGCAAGACGGTCGAGAGAGAGAGCGAAACACGAGGAAAAGAAAGAAGAAAGAGAAGGAGAGGGGCAGAAAGAAGAAGAGAAAAACAAAACGAGATAGAAAGGGTAACTTGTTCCTTGGTCAGAGTAGTCACCATAGATAGCACAGATAAGGACGGTACGGATAATAGAAGCAGGGAACCAGACAGTGACGTCTATGATGAAGGGGAGAGAAGGACATTCAGAGAGAGAGAGAGAGAGAGAGAGAGACCCAGGCCGTGTGTCAGAGCTCCGCTCTTCTGTGTGGACGCGCAAGACCTCAATGCTCTCTGTCCTTGCTAGGAGAGAGGTACCTGCGGCGAAGGCCGCCTAGCCGCTAGGGGTCCCAGCAGGTGGAGAGGAAAGCGAGAAGAGATGCCACCCTCCTGTGGTCTCTCTCTTCCTGACTGTCTCTCTCTTGCCGCTTCTGAATTGTTGTCCTCAGCACTATGTTGTTCCTCATCATCAGTGAGCTCTTCTATCGCGGAGGAGAATGTCTCTCCTTTCTCTTCCCTTTTCTCCAGGATCCGTTCTCTCTCTCCTCTTTCTCTGTGTCGTTTTCCTCTTTCTGCTTGCCTTTCTCCCATGGTTCCTGGTGTCTCTTTGCTTTCTTCCCTCTCTCTCTCTGGTCCACAGGCGTCCTTCCTCTGCTGGTTGAGCCTGGGAGCCGTCGCCTTCAGGAAGTCAGAAGAAGGAAGAAGCTTGTCCCTTTCCTTCTCTTCTTTCTTCTCTTCTCTTTCTCCACTCGCATTGGCGTCCTCCTTTTCTGGGAAGCCGCGTTTTGCTATCTTCCCTGTCGTCTTTCTAGCCTCTCTCTCTTCATCCTGGTTGCTGTTCTCTTCTTCTTCAAAGGAAAGAGACTCTTCCTTCTTCATCTTCTCTGTTAGACACTCGTTCTTCTTCTCTTTCTCTTCGTCTTGTTCTCCCTTCTGTAGGTTTCCTGAGACCTGTTGTGGCGGCTCTCCTGATAAAGAGAGAGATATGCTGCTCTGGAGAGAGAGAGGAAAGGTGAAAGAAAGTCTCTCTCTTCTACTTTCACTGAACACTTGTGGGGTTGGAGGTCTGTTGATGATGCCTCGAGACCTAGGGTGCCGACGCAAGGAACGGCCAAAGGTAAAGCCCCACTGAGGAGTCCCGGGAGGAGAGAGAGGAGATTGAGACTGCTTCTGTCTCTCTCTTCTCTCTTGCGTGTCTTTTCTCTCTTCCTGAGGAGAGCTAGCCAAAGAGTAGTCAGCCTCGTATCTTCCCTTCATTTCTTCTTCAACCTTCCCTGTTGCCGTCGGTAGGAGTGTGGTTAGCTCTTCTCCTTGTGGTTCTTGCTTCAGTCTTCTCTCTCGTTCTCTCTCTTCTATTTCTCTCTTCTCCCCATCAGTCTTCTCTTCTTCCTCTTCCTCCTGTTGACTGCTCAGGAGTGGCCCACTGACTATGATAGGCGGCGGCCTGCGTCTCTCTCTCCTCCAAGCAGCATGAAGAGAGACTTCCTCCTCCTGTTGCTGTGTCTCTTCTGCTTCCGGGCTCTCCGCTACAACGTCTTTCTTCTCTCTTTCTTTCTTTTCTTTCTCTCCTCCGCCCACGGCTGGGGAGAGCTCGGCTACTTCTCTGTTTGTCTCTTCTGGAATCTTGTCTCCTTGTCTTTCTTCGCTGCTTCTCTCCTCCTGAGACGACGTAGAAATTGATGGTTTCTCCGTCTCATTCTCTTCCTTCGCTGTCTTTGTCTCTTCGCATTCAATTTCTTGCTGTTCCCATATCTCTTCCTCGTTCCAACGTCTCCCATTCTCTCCTTCTTCTTCCTCCGTTGTTGCTTCATCTTCAAGAAGAAGAGACAGCTCCTCCTGAGTGATCGGCGCGTAAGTAGGAAAGAGACGCGCTCGGGTCTTGGCTCTCTCTCTGGCAACAGTAGCAGGAGAATCTGCAGATGTCAGCACAGAAGAGAAGGCAGGTGGTGTCTCCCTCTCTCCTCTTCTCCTCTCGCCCTTCCGGAAGGAGAGGGATGCAAAGAGGCGGTAGCAGTCCAAGTAGGGGAGAGACCGCGCCAGCGAAGGCAGGACATAGTCACCGAAGAGAGAGGAGAGAAGAGAGACACAATGAGCCTCTGCAATTGCTCTCCCCTTAGCCAAGAATAGAGCAAAGAGAGAGAATAAGCGGGAGAGGAGAGAGAATGCACCGGAGAGAAGAGAGAAGAAACGAGATAAGAGAGAGACGAGACGTGAGAAGATGGAGAAGACGACGGCAAAGGAAGGGAGAGGAGGAGAGAGGCGGCTCTCCAGAAGAGAGAGCAATGCCAAGAGAAGGAAACAGTCTCCAGGTCCTATTTCCACTCCAAAGAGGCAGAGAACAAGCCGCATGCCGGGGAGGAGAGAGAGAGAGAGAGAAGAGGCACAGCTCTCTTCAGATGTGTCCACGATGTAGACAAATAGAAGAAGGAGCCCAATATAAAGAGAGGGAAAGTGAAGACCGGCACGAGGCTTCTCTCTCTCTTCTGCTACTTTGTCTTCTCTCTTCTCTGGCATCTCTTGAGGGTTGTCTCTTCCTCCTTCGGCCTCCGGGAGCCTTAGAGTCTCAATCAGGCGTCTTCCTTGCTTCTTTTCTCGTTCGACTTCATCTCCTAGATCGTCCTTTCTTCTCTTCTCAAGAAGAGAGGCCTTCTCCTCTTCTCTCTTCTTCGCCGTTTCTTGCAAGCGCCTCGTTGTTTCTCTTCTGTTCCCAGCTTCTGAGGCGGCTTCTTTCTCTTCTCTTCTGTCTGTCTCCTTTTCTCTTTCTCCCTTCTTTGTCTCTTCGGTCGCCTGGAGCCTCTCTGAAGGCAGACACTGAGCATCTCTTTCTCTTGTTGTCTGGCCTGTCAGCCCTTGTACTTGCGCTTTGTTGGCTGCTTCCTCCTCCTCGTCATGCTTCTTGGTATCTGTCTCCGTCTCTGTCTCTGCCTTCGACATTCCTTGCTCCGATGATGGCTCTTCTTGAAGACTCCTTTCCTCCTCTGTCTCTCTCTCTTCTTCTTCCCGTTTCCGCCAGTCTTCTTCCCATGATAACTCTTCTCCTTCCTCCGAAGATGTCACTCTATCGTGGAGCTGCTCTAGTCTTCCCATCAAAAGATCCGCACAAGAGCAGGAGAGAGAGACTGGATCCTCATCTTTTCCTTCCCTTCTTCTTTCTCTTGAGACAGCACAGACCAGATGGAAGAGGGAATAAGAGCTCTTTCTCTCTTCCGCAGCCAATCCTCTCTCTAGATAGTCCATCAGAGAGAGAGAGAAGAGACGATGCAGCAGAGATTGGCATTTCTCCTTGGAAGAGAGAGGAGAGAGACCCAGAAGAGGCCGAGTCTCTTCTTCTAGGTCCGTACAAGCACTTGTAGCGGCTCTGTCAATAAGAGAGAGAACAGTCTCTTCACTTTTCTTCACGTCTCTTCTCCTCAGGAGACCGGCAAGCCTCACTCTTCCAAAAACAACGACGTCGGAAGAGGAGAGAGAGGAGGGGAATAGCTCTGGAGAAGAGAAAATAACCTCTCTTCTCTCTCTTCCGCTCTTGTCTTGCTTCTCTTCTCTCTCTCTCTTCTCTTCTTCTCCTCCTGCCATAAACCTATTCACTGCGGCAACAGCGGACTTGCGGCAGGAAATATCAGAGTGAAGATCATAACGAAAGCAGACGCTACCTTGGACGAAGAATATCAACTCGGAAGCTTTTCTCTCTCTCTTTTTTTCTTCTTCTATGACACTTAGCGGCGATGTAGGTTTGTTGTTGCTCATAAGGCGAGAGGGAGGAAGAGAGATAGGCAAGAGAAGAAGCTTCTCCTCTTTCTTCTTCTCGTCCTTTGTCTCCGCAGCTCCTACTATTGATGATGGCGGACGGTAGGAGGTGGGATAGGCCTTAAAGGTGAGAAAGGAAGAGGAAGAAAGAGAGAGAAACTCCTTTGAGAAAGGGTCAACCACAACCGCGAGATCCGCCAAGTATTTCCTTGTCTTTTGCAGGCAATCTCTCTCATAAACGCGCTCGAACGGCCTCTCTCTGTCTCCTCCGTTCGGAGGAGCAGTGAAGACAATCGTGAACGGACAGAGACGACGAGCCATGTTTACTATAGTGACAGGAGCAGGAGAGTGAGGCTTCTCTAGCAGCTGCGCAGCAGGGTCCATTGCTAGCCAGTCGAGAAGAGAGAGAGAGAGAGAAAGAGCCTTTTCTGGATCCTCGACCTCTTTCTTCAGCTGTTTGACGGTAGAAGAGAGAGTCTCTAGGTCCAAAAGAGAGAGAAGCGTCTTTACAGAGGAAGGTTGTGGCTCTGAAGTGGCGACATGGCGTTCCAGTGAGCCATCTCTCAAGATGAGAGATGGGAAGGTTCAGGATGAGAGGAGAAGAAATATTGTCTTCGCACACTCTCTCTCCTCTTCTCGTCCCTACCTAGGCGGCTACCCTTGTAGAGGCCCAGAAAGAGACAGAACATGGAGAAAAGGATCAGGACCGTGGCCTTTCCCCGGTCCATAGTTAGCGAACATCAAAGGCCCGGGCCAACGCGAAACTTACTCTTATCGGACTCTCAAGTGCTGCCAGGCACGTAGAAAGTTTGGCTCTGCAGCTATTTCTCTCGCAGATCAAGGCGGACATCGTTGGAAACCTAAGCACTTCCGTGGAGGAAAGGTGGTAGAGAGAAGAGGGAGAAGGGATGGGACAGAGAAGTGAATCGACGGAGAAAGTAGAAGAGCGATTTGCAGGGAGAAAGTTAGGAAGAGAAAGAGAGCGAAGACGGGAGGGAAAGTTAAACGGTGAGGAGAGAAAGAGGAGGCAGAGAGAGAGAGTGAGAGAGGGGACAAGAGAGAGAGAGAGAGAGAGGAGGCAGACAGACAGAGAAGAGACATACTGAGAGAGAGAGAGGAGGCAGAGAGAGGAGGCAGAGAGAGAGGAGACATACATAGAGAGAGAGAGGAGCCAGAGAGAGGAGGCAGAGAGAGGAGGCAGAGAGAGGAGGCAGAGAGAGGAGGCAGAGAGGCGAGGCAGAGAGAGACTGTGTGTAAGAGAGAGCAAGAGAGAGAGAGAGAGAAAGCGAAAGAGTATACGAGTTCTAACGGAACCAGGAAAGCAAGAGTAACACCTTTGCATAAGTGCGATCTGGACTACTAGGACTCCCCAACCTCCTCCTCCCTTTCCCGAGTCATCTGATTCTTTCACCTCGCTACCCATAGTCTGCTCTTTCTTTCTGCTGTGGTCGACGGTCAAACCTACTGCTTGCTCTCTCGCTCTGTCTTCCTATCTTGCTCTGTCTTCCTCTCACTTTCTCTCTCTTCTCTCTCTTCTCTCTCTCTCTCTCTCTCTCTCTCTCTCTTTCTCTTTCTCTCTCTCTCTTCCCTAGTGATGCCTTAGGTCTCCTCGATCCGAGCGTTCGAATGTAACCGCAACTCCGTGTTCTCCGGGCAAAATTTATGCTTCCGCTTGCGTCTTTCCTCGATAGTACTGGCTCTGACGGGAAACACGATGGCCGGGCCCATGACTGTTATCACCGCGGCCCGACCAGGAAGCAGACGAGACTTTCTCGCGATGGAAAGGTCGGAAGAGTTCCGGAATCTTCATGCTGTCGAGGCGTCGGCCTGAATGAAAGCAAAGAGAGATCTGGAATCCTCATGGCTCCCTCTCGGTTGATTATGCGCCTTCTTTGCCTGTTGGCGGTTTCTTTTCCCTTATCTCCGCTCTGGTCTTCTCTTTCTCTCCTCTCTCTCTCTCTTCTCTCACTCTCTCTCTCTTCTCTCTCACTCTCTCGCTCTCTTTCTCTTCCTTCGTTTTTTCTTTTCTCCCCACTTTCTCTCCCCCTCTTCTTTCTCTCTTTCGCTCGAACCTTCTCCCTCAGCGGTATTCTAACGGCTTCTGATGACGCCTTGGGCTCGCTTGTTCTCTCCATTCCTTTATACAAATCCATCTACAACCTGCCTGGGGGATGAATCAGGTGAGAGCGTCCTCTCTGTACAAAGGAGCCATGCACTAGAAGAGAAAGAGTCACGAAGACGATGAGGGAGAAACATCTGCATAGAGAAACGGAGACAGGGTGAGGATGTGAGAGAGATGAGGAGACACGAAGAGAAAGATAGCAACAGACGATCTAAAAAGAAGGGCGAAAGAAAGATGAAGACAGAGACAGGCTAGAGAAGGAAGAACGAAAGAAAGAGAAGAGAGAGGGGAGAGAGATAGGAGGAGAGAGAGAGAGAGCGAGAGAGAGAAAGAGAGAGAAAGACAGACAGACACGGCACGGGAAAAAGGGCCAAGGCTCTCACTGTCATCTAACGGCTCTGTGACCCCTTAGTCCAGTTCAGGATAACAAGAGGCACCAGATGTCCATCCTAGTGGCCCCTTGAGACAGTGCTGACAACCAAAGGACACTTTCTACGCTAAAGACCTGTACCGTTTTATTGCAAATATCGCCTGTCTCGATACATTATGTGCACAGCAGGTCTGCTGTCAGAACCCCATACATTCTTTTAGCTTATTACAGTACTGTAGTACTGTTTTGAGGTGGGTGGGAGAGGTAAGGAATTTGGACGGGTGGGAGAGGCAGGAGAGGTCGGAAGGTAATATCTATAGCGCCGTACAGCTTGGTCTCTTCTCCTCTCTATCTCCGTATTGCGGCCGCGGCTATAGCAGGACCTAGAGCTTTCTTCCTGATGAGGTGACGTGCGCTGGGCTCTTTGTCTCCTTCTTCTTCCACTCTTTCTTGTTCGTTCATTCGTTGGGCCTCCCTCGTTAGACCTTCTTCTTCTTCTTCTTGGAAGTGATCATCAAGCATCATTTGACTAGTGTTTGAAGAGGGATAATGCCACCATGATCATGCCCAGCAGACAGCGTGACAGACAGTAGGTAGGAGTCATCCAATGGCGGGCTCCCAACAGACGGACAGACATCTCGTTAGGACAAGGAGAGGTGTTCTGCTGATAATAAGTTGTCCGTTTGTTGTTGGGGCCTTTTATGTTATAGGAAGTCCCTCTGTCCCGCCATGCAAGTCCTACATATTCTATTCCCCCGCTGCTGTTGGACAAGATGCTATTTCTCTGAGGGTTAGCTGATGGAAGGAAACAGCCTGCTATTGAAGGATAGCGCCCCAAAAGTTTCTGGCTGGCAGATGATTCTCATGCTATCGCTTGTTTATGCGAACATGCCGAGGTTGAAGTCGGCCCCTTGTAAAGAGTACTGGAAGTTACTGCTTACGTTCGGACTCTGCACT